>CAEGAG010257424.1:0-49445 GCA_903067065.1 Brachyrhaphis terrabensis
TGCAACTTTTAGATGCGTTTCTACTTCAACACACCTGAGTCATATAATGAGGTCATTAGCAGAACTCTGGAGAACTTGACTGCACTTAGGAGGTGATTCAGCTACTTGATTCAGCTGTTTTGGACCAGGGAGACATCTAAGAGTTGCAGGGCTGCGGCTCTCCAGGCCTGGAGTTCACCACCCCTGGTGTAGGACAATGAGCTGGTTTTCACCCTAACGCATTGAAAGATTTGACAACTAAAGGCTTCCTGAAAACACTTGGTTAAACATGCTTTGAAGAAGTTTTAAGATGTTTAATTGGCAGCACTTTGTGTCCTCAGTAGAAAAATAAATTGTTACAGACAAGATATGAGTTTTAAACACTATAAAAATATTAATACTAATAACTAACAACTCTAAAGCTCCTGTTAGTGCTAAAATAAAGGCTATTTCTCAGTTTTTTGATGAGTCCTGGATACATTTGATTATGTATCACTTTCAGTCTGATTATTAGTTCTACACTGGGCAGAACATTTGTAAAAGATAAAACAAATATCTATGAAGATTGGGTATTTTAAATGTTTTTATAGGCACTAAGAGTAGTAAAACCTGAACTGGATTTCTCGGCACAGATTACAGATTCTTTAGAACGCTGCAGTTTATGAAACCTTTGTTCAACTTTACTTATGAAGACAACAGTTTCCCATGGATTGTGCCCTTCTTCCTCGACCTAACCAATTATTTTGAGTTTCAGAGACAGAATTGCAGTTCAACTCTCCACAAAGCACGCAATCAACCGAAGGGTGGCAACTCAACATGACCGGAGGCGTCAACTTCCCATTGACTGAGCATGCATCCAAGCAACAGAGAACATGTTCGGGAAACAACTGAAAGTGAATGTCATTTTTCATTAGCTTATGCTTGTGCTCCCCAACCAAACCTTCTCCACTACCTCAGTGTTTCGGTCTTCTACTCAAGCTTGGTGAAACAAATACAAATCTTCTTATAGCTGTAGCAAGGATCCTTTACAAACAGTGAATTAAAAGGCAGAAAACACTAGTATCCACATTGTGACTTAACAAAAAGTCATTTGTTTTCCAATTGGCAAGATCGTTCTTTTATGTAATTAGGTTGAGAAACATCACAGCGCAGACAGCTGGCTCTAAACTCACCATGTACTCCATGTTGGAGGCCGGAGGGTAGACCTGTCCCCGCAGCTTGTTGTGCAGGTCGAGGATCAGGTGCTTGTCTTCCTCGCTGATGGCCCTCTTCCCCCTCGACCTCGCCCTCCACCACTCCCCGTCCTTGCCCTTGTACTTGTCCAGGATCGAGTCGAGCCGCGTGGAGTTTGAGAGGAACACGGCCGCAGCGCTCTGGCTCAGGCAGAGCATCAGGCCCGCGGCTCTGACCCAGCAAGACAAGGGAAGAGACCTCCTCATGATGAAGGGGCGATGGACGTTTGATTCCGCTGCACATCACAGGAAGTTGGTTTTAATTTAGCTTTTCAACATTTTTGACCAATCGGCTCGATTTTATCTGATGTCAAACCTTGCATTTTTTCCCACACATTATATATATATATTTTTTAATAAAACTGATATCTACTCTAATGCCTGAAGCAGCTTAATAAAAACAGTGTCATCTTGAATTTACTTTCGGCCCCACTTTAATAACTCCTTAAGTAGGAGGGAGAAAACTTCAAAACAGTGAACCTAATACACCTTCAGCGCACTGAGTGCATCTGCAGGTCACTGCATCAGTACACACAGTAGGACCAGTGTAAACACAGCGTTCACACGACATGTTATACAGCAAAGCCTCACTGCGCATGCTTAACTAAATAAAGATTGAGTAAAATCTTACTAGTTAGCAAATATTATTATTACACCTAAATGGAATTTAGCAACCAAAGCAAAAAGCATAATCTTATACTTACAAGCAGCAAGAAGTTTTTCTTTGTCCTAAAGTGTTCTTGATTTTCTGCCAGATTTAATCGTCCAGATGCGGAACCGTCGTGAGATCAGCGCGGACTGACAGAGAGCACTTCAGTCCATCCATCAGACATGATGAGCTCGGACAGCCGGGGTCTCTTTCCAGCTCCACGTCCAAGCTGCAGCGGGGCAGAACAGAGAGACGCTGAATGTCTGGCGGTACCTGCTGAATTCCTCAGGTCTCTCTCTCTCTCAGGACGCCGCAGGCTGAGCGGGATCGCCGGTCATTTTTGCGCTTATATACAAATTTGCGCTTAGCAACGCGGGAGCGAGGCAGCGGCCGCGCCCCCTGACAACGCGCGCGCTCTCCCCCTTTTCGCAGTGCGAGCGAAACACCCCCCCCCACACACACACACACACACACACACACAGGCCGATGGTGAGCAGTCTGAGAGTCCCGGTTTATCTATTTAAGGAAGAACAAGTTCCCACTAGAAGTGACGTGGTGAGAGAAAGTGAATGATGCCTTTTTCATGCGGCAAGCTTTGCTGGTTCAAGGCTTTTAGTTTTGACAGGTAGACAAAATCAACACTTGGGTTGGAGTAGGAAAAACAAGAGTTGTAAGAGGGTGCAAGAGGTGAAAATAACATAAAAGTTTGGCAACCTCTCATTCAAAAACAATTAGAGAGCCATAGAGTGAGTGAGTGACTCATTTAGCTAGATGGTTATATTAGTCAATTATAGTTCATTCTTTGTGCCATACACCATAAAAGTATATTCAAAGTAAATTCGACTAAAAATATGTTTAAACCCTCTGATATATATGTGTGTGTATATATATATGGGGTGTGTGGGGGTGTGTGTGTGTGTGTGTGTGCAATTGTGCTTATATATGTATATATACTCATATAGGTGTAGACAGACAGACAGACAGACATAGTATTAACTATTAGCATCTTTTTTTCTGGACTCTGCTGCCCCCTTCTGGCTACAGAGGAACTCTTCAAAAACCACGCAGAATACATTATTTACATTGGAGCAAAAAAACCATGTCAGGTCTTGACTTCCAGTTGAAATTATTTATCAATCATTTAGAATTTAGGTTAAAATATTGACCAGAAGTATATGCACTGTACCAGCAAATAGTGTACTTGTTAAAAATCAAACTGTTGGTTTAAAGGTATGAACTCCAACTTAGTCATGATTGCAAAACATGAACATACATCCAGCCTTGGTCAATGTCAAATATTAACCATCCTCTGATTCTACTTGGGCTGCTCACACAGACTGTCACAAGACTCAGAATAAAGTAAAGTCATGTAGGTTCATATTCCTTACTTGTCAAGCTTCTGACTGGCCATTAAAATGACAACAGCAAAGGCTTTCTGACCTAGCAGCACGATCCCGCATGCTTCCTGCTGCTTGTTTTGTATTTCAGGGGAAACCAGCGCCCCCACGTGGTGCTGACTGAAGTTGATAAACTTCAATTTGGCAATTTATGATTTGGTGCCAAGTCAGTGTTCTTTAACACTGACTTGGCACTGACTTTAACCTTATATATTTTATAAGGTTAAAGCTCAAACTCATAATATGTTTTTTACTTTTTTAAAGAACAATGTATGATTTGCGAATCATGTATTTTATCTGTATAAACGCAACAAAAATCACATTTTGAATACTTTTAGGCCCCCAATGAGATAACATTGGGGGCCTAAAACACGCGCAACATAGACCTGTCAAATCTGGTCTCAATTATTCTAAAAATATCCAGAAGCACAGATTATATAGGCTATGTAAAATTTCCCTGAAAAATTTTTTTATTTGTTTTTTGTCAAAAATTATTCAGTCCCCTATAGCTATCCTTCAACCATCCATCCCCCCAACCATCAAACCAACGACAGGAACTTTTAAATAATAATAATAATAATAATAATAATAAATATGGGTCCTGATGTCCGATTTGATTGCTAGATGTCGAATGTAAGAATCGTACATTCTTACGTGACGTGAAAAAATTTATAAAGTAAAGAACTGCAAAATTCATAACATTTTTGACAAAATGACATTTTGTCCATAACATAACATGAAGAAATTTGCAATATGCAACATAAATCACTTTTTTTTTTTTTTTTCTTGTATATAGGTTTGAAGCGCAGTAAAACGGCCTGGAGGTGGTGGCGCAGAAGAAGGAGGGTAAAAAGTGAAGGTTTGGTGTCAGAGAAGTTAATCCTTAAAGCTGCCGGGAGAAGAAGGGAGGGCTGGCTGGGTGGATGGATGGACAAGTGTCCGCTGCCTGCTGCTTTGGCGCATATTATGCATGGCGAGCTGAAAGGCGCAACGCTATGGTGCATCACGCAGAGACCGATGAGAGGCGACGCGCCCGCAGCGCGCAGCAGTTTCATGGAGCCGTGTGAGACAGATCCGCGCGTCTTCGGGGATCTGTCATGGCGCACAAACTTCTGCTGCCCATCGGTGAGTTCGCTGAATGAGAACATATAACCTCTCAGAGAAAAAAAACAAGTGCAAACCATCTGCGAAGACTCATCAACTGCTGCTCACTTCATGTTTCCTTCTGCTTCTCTTATTTCTCCTTCTACCCCTCTTTTCTGGCTCCCCAGCTATAGCAGCGAGCCTCATTCCACCTGAGCTGTGTGGTTCGACAGCAAACACGAAAAAAGCTCAAGGTATAACTTAGTACAAGTATGCAAATTACGTTTGATGCCTTTATCCTCATTCAAAGAAATGATTTCTCTATTAGTGCTCATGTTAGAAACACTTCCTTGAAAAAGAATGTTTTTCTACTTTTTTTTATTCAGATAATTCAATGAAATACTCCCAATGTAGGCTCATGTTGTAAGTCAGGGGGGCATAAAGGGTTATGGTTTTAATCCTGTTCAGTTCAAAATTAAAAATACTTCATCCTAAAGGGAAATTAAATGTCATATCATGCAAGTATGTTTAAAGAGTCATTGTGAATTGTGATGATGTGGGCAGGATGAATCTCTGACAGCAGTCAGTCTTGCAACGGCTCTGAAAAGCTCTCTGACTGAAGTTAAGTTTTATTACCCTGTAGGAATAATCACTTAGAATGTCTTTGACATGTTTTGCCTTGAATAAGTTTAAATACCTTTTAGACAAATCAAAACTAGAAGAAAAGTAAACATGAGGCAAACATATGTGGAAAAAACGACAAAACCCAATTTGACAAAAAACAAAAACAACCCAATTTTTATTTTTTTGTTAGTGAAAAACAACTCAGGTGTGACCCCTGCTGGACAGTGTGGAACATGGGTGAAGGAGCCCAGTGGAGGGTGCTTCACCTCTCCAAACTACCCTGAGAAGTACCCACCTGAGAGGGAATGCATCTACATCATAGAAGGTGAGACACAACGACTGTCCCATCCTGCTGCAGATCTTCCCTTCCACTTCTTAAACGGTCCCTCTGCTGCAGCCTCGCCTCGACAGTGCATCGACCTGTTCTTCGACGAGAAATACTCTATTGAGCCGTCCTGGGAGTGCCGGTTTGACCACATCGAAATCCGCGACGGGCCCTTCGGATTCTCTCCGATCATTGGCCGCTACTGCGGGCAGGAGAGTCCTGCCTATGTCCGCTCTAGCGGGCGGTACCTCTACATCAAGTTCGTGGCCGACGGCGAACTGGAGGCCATCGGGTTTTCAGCCCGCTATAACTTCACGCAAGGTGAGCAAGAGCTGGAGATGTTTTAAGGTTGCGCTCTCTTGTTATGTTGTAGTGTTGAGCTGTGACAGAGCCTACATTTAGGATCGACTAGTGTAGGTTTGGGCACAATCAAACCCATTGTTAGAGAGTATAGTGACCTTATAGCCCCAATCTTAATCATATTCTATTGTGTTTTGTTGCATAGACCAACTCTCGAAGCAATACACCACTGTGAAATGGGAGGAATTGATTGTGTTGTGCATTTGTATTCAGATCCCTGAGTGTTGCAATGTAGAACCACTTATACTGAAAATGCTACTTTAAGTCTTTTGAGTTATGTCTGCCATATTTGCAAGTTCCTCTCCAGTCAGACTAGCTAGAGAGCATTAAAGCTTCTCATGCTTCTCAATGTCCAGTTGCGAACAGGCGATTTAGTGTATTTTCACACCTTATAGTTTGGTAGACTCAGTTTGATTAAGAACCAAATTTGCAACATTTTACTAAATTTTCAGCTGGTGTGATTCGAGTGTCAAGCAAACAAAACAAACAAACCAAAACCTTTGGAAGAAAAACTGCTTCCCTCCTCGCCTGTGGTGGTGCTGCACCAAGAACTACTGGAGAAAACGACATGAAAACCTCTGAAGGAGACACAACTTAAGAAAATTTAAATATATATTACATATAGCCTACATATATATGTAGAGAGAGAGCGGCATCAGATTTAAGCGGTTGTAGAATTTCTCTTTTGTCTTGGGCAAAAGACTGAGCCATTTTGTCCCACTAGCGTTAGTCAGGAGCATTTGTTTTGACTGAAATTACCCAGAATGCCTTGTGCTACAGTCCACCTCCTGCTATTGCTGGGTTTCAGACACGTGACCCGGATGATGTACAAAATTCAGATGGAGGGCCGGAAGTAGATTTCTCCAGTTCAAAACAAAGCAAAATTGACCACAAGGAGTACGCTAATGCCCTAAATAGGCTGAAACAGACGAGGCTTCTTGAAAAAATACCCCTATATTTAGGATATGATCCATATTAACTCTATAAAAAGACTTATCTTGTAATCTTGAAGATTTACCTGCATTGAGGTGATGTACATAACTAAGTATCTGGAGGTGCAGACCTCATATTATACCACGAGCCAGAAGAAAGTTTTCAAAAACCTGGAGAATACAATCATTTAGTTTCATTTTGGGTCAACCATTTAAGATCAAAAGAACCATTAAATGGCCATCGACTTGTTTCTGCGGGGTGAGTAGTGAGTTGTGCTATTTTAAGTAATTAGTCTATGATAACGATGCTATCGCTAACAACAAACTAACCCATGTTATTTCTATGAGCTTGGATCTCCTGGTAAATCATTTATTTAGCTTCTGTAAACCCAAATTCATACTGGAGTTATAAGTTAACGTTTGGGTCATTGTAGGATGCTGGATTCAGGTCCAGTGTAGGTCAACCATTCACAGCGATCTACAGAAAACCCCTTGTTCGTGTCTGGCCACGAATATAGCTCGTGGCCAGACAGGAAGCATGTGGGGAAATAGTCACAGCTCACTGTGACTATATGGATGGGTAGGTTATATTTAGTTCATTTAGCTTTTTTTTTTTGGCATGAAAGTCCCACTGAATAAACATTATATTTTCTGTCCGTGACTCGGCACTGAGCTAGCTGCTAACAACATTAGCACTCCGAGGACAACCATGCTAGGGCATAAAAATAATATATCTTACCTTACATATGAATGCTTGTCTTTCTAAGTAACTGTCCAATAAAATATCTAAAAATACAATTTAAACTCTGGCAACCCTCCTGTTTTTAGCTGTAGATTGTTGATCCACTTTTCTCCTCTTTTTTCAATAAGTTTTTAAAATTTAACTCCTTTGTGACCAACTACCTTCAAAACACGAAAATAACGTTGATCTTTCTCTCTATTAGAACGGTTGGAACAACCGTACAGGACACAGACTTTAGACATTTTGATGCTGGATCAACAGAGATAAATGGGCTGCATTTACTTCCTGCCCTCCATCTCCATTGGGTGACGTCAGTGCTACGTCATCTGAAACCCAGCACTTTGCCTGTCGCGTTCAGAACTGCACCAACCCCAAACGAACCGGACTTTGTAGGCAGATGAACTGGAGTCCGATCAAAGCCTCCTTCGAATTTGTCTGCACCCATCTGCCATTTTCTTCTCCTCAACTAGATAATGCACAATTACTTAAAAATACACACCTTTAGAACATTATTTTGAGTCTTTGAAGTTATTTTAGCTGTGGAAATCGTAGTTGACAAGAGTAAAAACGATCCTGCCTGTAGGATGTTGTGCTCTGCGTTTTGTTGTGCAGGCACAGCAGCTGCAGCTGACAAGAGCAGGGCAGCACAGGCATACGCACATACACACAGAGGCTCTTGTTCTGTCCGTCTGCCACGTACAAACACACACACACACCCCCACACACACACAAGTTAATGAAAGCTTGTCTTCAGGGAATGCGGCTTGTCAGCGCTGAGCCGCGGTAGCAGCTTAAGGGTGTCCGAGGCAGAGGCTTTATTAACCACAGAGTTTATGGGCCACCTACACCGACAAGGGGCAGAGATTAATCCGCATCCCTCTGTCCATCCACCAGACTATCTTTTTTTAGACTGTTTTTAAGCATTAAAATGTCTCTGCTACAGTTTTTGTTCCTTCAAGGGATTACTACAGCTACAGTTTCTTCAGTCAGTCCTGAAGAATTTGGTTATGCGTGTCATGGAGAAGAGTTGAATACATTTTTTTTATAAGATCGCTACCATTTTAGTGACTCTTACATATTTTGAAAATTAAGAAAGACATGTTAGAAAACCCCTGACATGATTTGTTCCTTTGAAAGGACATTTTGTTCTTTTGGTTTTGGGGGGTGGAGGGAGGGAGAAGGACAGGCTGGTTTTTGTGCATCTACATCACATGTAATTAATTGTTCAAGTCAAAAGTTAATCTCATCCCTAATTCCGGCCATGTCATGAGGCAGGAGAGAATCTGGCCACAGGCCTGCGTGCTTCATAACAGTTTGTCAACCAAAATGAAAGAAAGTGTTTCTTTAAAGTATTTTGTGAAGAGTGCAAGCAGTGTAAAATGTTTGTGAATAATGTGTCATGATGAAGACGTGGTAGGAATGTGGTCAAAGCGAAGCCCTTACAAACGATTGATAAGCGTTACCATGGTACCATCACCACAGTTTTTTTTTATCTGTGGTGATGATACACACCACACATAGGAGACACTTTGAAAAAAAGGGCATCTCAATATTCTATCCTAACTGCATTACTAAATCAGTGTGTTTGTGTGTGTTTTAGCATTTCTCACCTTCTACTACTACGTTGAGCAGACCCACTGCTCCTTATGGGGCCCAAAGCCCAGACTTGATCAAACTTGAACTAGGATTTTCCACACTGAGAACAGAAGCTTTAAAAAAACAATTTAAATCAGAGAGATTTTCTCCGACGTCCATGAAAAATAGTTCCATCCGTCCGTCCGTCCATGTGTTTCACTGTATATGAAACAGTGGATTCTTTATAAACAAATTGTCATTATCAGGGTTGAGCATTGACCCTCTTTCAGAATTTGTTCACTCTTTCGCTGATCTATAGTCAGGGTTTGTGAAGGGTTTTTTTTTTTGTCAGTTGTTAAACATCTTTTCTGCCTTTTTTACCCTCAACCCAGGTCTTTGAAAATATGTTGAAAAATTGTCTTTTTAAATATTATTTCCTAGTTTTAACATTTTGCATTCTTATATATACTTAAAAAAACCATCTAATCTTACATTCTCCATCATTATTTTTGTAAACCTATTCGCTCTGTTCCATATAAAGACGAATTCTATTAAACGTCATGCATTTTGCTTTTATTTCAGCCTTACAGTTTTGCTCTTCTTTTTGGCATAAAGCCTCTGAGGATAAATTGTTGCATCTCACAAAGATGCCCACACACACACACACACACACACCCCCCCACACACACACACATAGACTCGCAGGAATAAATGTGAATAATCTGGCCTGGAGCAGAAAGGTTAAGAAACAGAGAGGATTAATGAGAGTCTTGGTTGTTTTAAACCTTTCAGTCCACCACGTTTACATCTTGCTTTATAAACTCTGGGTTTTTAATGTTTTTTTTTGCGTTTTAGGTGGCAAAAAAAAATTATAGATGTGAAAAATCATTCTCCTTTTTCTAAACAGTTCTGTTACAGCACACAGTTTCTTACATCAACATAATTATTTATTTATTTTTTTCAAATAAAGCATTTCATAAGAGAAGCCACAACAAGTACCAGTGATTTTTATCACCAGGTTTTGTAGAAACCACTGGAGCCTAATCTGTCCTGGACTAAGCTGGTCTGTTGAGATTTTTAATGCACGTCAGCACAAAGGGTTCAGGACACAATATGCGTTCCCTTTTCTTTTTCTTTTTTTAGGAAGAGCATCAGGGTTTTTGAGTGTTTAAATGAGGCCAGCAGAACTGTGCTGCAGCGTCAGTATTAAAGCTTCGGCCAGCTGAGTGTTTCATATGCCTTTCAATATGCCTGGAGTATTACTGTTTTTACTTCTTTCTTTTTTTCCTTTTTGCTTTTTAATCTTTGGTCAGTGATTTTGTTTCAATCTCATTTTACTGCTTTACATAGCACTAAACAACAGAAAATCTAAATTTCTCTAAATTTCTCAAGTTGGCTGCACAATGAAATCTGTTGTTGTAGTTACAATGTACAGAGCAGCGTATAACATGAAGAGAAATGAAATATATAGTGTATAGATAGCTAGATAAACTGAACTAAATTGAAAAGGTGAAGTGACAATTACAATTTTCTATAAATAAAATTCTGAAAAGTGCGGCCTTACCCCTGAGTGAATGTTTTGTAGAAGCACCAGCTACTATATTTTCCCTCTGCGTTGTCGAACTAGAAACTGATATTTCCGTTTTTTATTTGTTTGTTAGCTCTTTTCCACAGAGAGTCACAGCTAGCAGTATGGCTGTTGCTAAGGAAACGTGTTGTTTTACTTTTTGCAAGATAAAACTTGAAGCTTACCTGCCAGTAGTTTAGGTTTGTCAAAACTGCCTAACCGAATCTACTGCCAGATTAGATTTCATTAAATTAAAATTAAAAATGCAAAGAATTGTCATTTTTTTCTTCCAGCTTTTTTTTTTTTTTGTAGTTTTGATTGCATGAAATATATATATTTTTAAAATGAAATTAGAAAGATCCAGTGGATAAAAAGGACTTTAGATTATTGCCTCATTAAAAGAGAAAGAGCATTTCTGTCTACCCAACCTTTTAGGGGATAATCAGTTGTTTTCTATTTTGCAGACCACATTTTTTTTACCACTCTTGACTTGTGGTGAGGGGCCGAACAAAATCATTTCAAGAGCCACAAATGGTTCCCAGGCACCCCCACACCTCACCCTATCACAGGTAGTGCATCGCTTGTATAAAAGCCAGATGTTCTCCATGCAAGAGAAATTAAAAATAAAAAGGACAATAGCTAAATTAAACATAGATAGACATAAATAAATCCAGAAGTATCCTGAGTCTCATACAAACATTTAGAGAGACTTATAAGGCTATAACAGCGGTTCAAGGTTTTAAAGAATATCTGGATTCTTCATGTGTATGCAAATTTTTCCCCCCCTCAATTATTGCTCTCAATTTCAGATCCCGAGTTCGAAGAAATTGGAGAGTTGCCGGCTCTACCAGGTGAGTATTGCTTTTACTGGCCATATTTTATCATCCAGGCGAATACAAACAAAATCCAACTTTCTGACTCTGGAGTATTTTTTATTACTCGGCTTCATAGAAGATAAAGATCTGGGTTGATTAGATTTTTTTTCTTGTGCTACTGCTATTTGCTATTCAGCCGCTTATCTTACCTTTCAAGCGCCTTCTCAGATGAGCAGCAACATGTGGCTTTGAGGACAAACCCACATTTTGACATGCAGCATCATTGTCCTCTAAATTTTGACTACATAGCAAAGTTTGTTATTTGACCATGGCATCAATCAGTTTGTATGATTTAACGGATTAGTGAGACTTGGGATAAAGTGCTCATGT
Organism: Brachyrhaphis terrabensis; assembly: GCA_903067065.1. NCBI lineage: Eukaryota > Metazoa > Chordata > Actinopteri > Cyprinodontiformes > Poeciliidae > Brachyrhaphis > Brachyrhaphis terrabensis. Next base: position 11,671 of record CAEGAG010257424.1, read on the forward strand.
TGAGAAATTGTATGCATTTTTTTTTTTAGCTTGAAGAGAAAATCTGTTTGAAGCTTTCAGATTAAACTGGATTAAAACAAGATAAAGATAATCTAACATATTCTGAAACTTGTTGATTTGCTTTTTGTTCTGTCATTCTTTTTTGGGATTGGAGAATTTTTCTTTTCTTTCTTTCTTATTTACTTTTTTTTTGCTTGTTTTTATCAAATGGGTCAACACAGTTTTGTGTAGTTTGTCTCTGTTTAAAAGCTTCAGATAGATTTGCCATTTAGTGTTTGTGCAGCTGCGGTTTTCTGCTTACCTCTTTTTTTCCTTTTCTGTTTTACAAATTTCGATCTGGTTAGGAAATGACTATTCCACATGCACCAAGACACTACAATGGAGTTATAATAGCTCTATGTTGGTTTATGAAGGCTTAAATCCCGACATACTGACAGCTTTCAGATCAGTGAACAAAGATGTTATTGCTAGATGGACAAAAGAAATACTACAAATTTCTTTTTTTTTTTGACACAGCTTGTGATTTTGAGCTGAGCGGTCCAGAGGGCTTCGTGGAATCCATACAGATAGCCAAAGAGGGAAAGGCACAGCTGACTGAAGCAGTGGACTGCAGGTGGCACATCCGAGCTCCACCGAGAGCAAAGGTGGGCACGCTCCAGAGTGTGTTCATTCATTGTAAAAATAATAATAGTAAAAAGAAAAAAAGATGTTTGGTAACACTTTATTTGAAGGTGTGTGCATAAGACTGACATAACCTCTGTCGTGAACATGAAGGAGTCATCATGAATGTTTGTGAATGTGGTCGTGAAGTGTCTTTCAGTGAATAATGACACTTTTAATGCAAAGTTGACACTTTTAATGGATGTGTAATGCAAATTTTAATAGAACTTTGCATTAAAAGGGTCATTATTGACCAAATAATACAACATTTTCACTTTCAATCGACTTTTAATGAAATTTTAGTGCAACTTTGCATTAATAGTGTCGTTATTTACTGAATGACACGTCATGACAACAGTTGCAAACATTCATGAAGACTCCTTCACGTTCATGACAGTGTCATGTCAGTCTTATTCACACCCCCTCAAATAAAGTGTTACCAAATGGGCGTTATGTAATAATATATATTGTTTACAAATAAATGTACCAACTGTCTTTTGAAACTGATTAATGATATTTGTCTTTACAAGGGCATAAACAGGTCTGCAACATTTTTACTGTGGGTGGACTGTGATGTCTGACATGCAATAATTACAGCTCAAAAGATTGTTCTATGCCACTGTCTTAGAAGTGCTACTTTTTTACCTTCAACTGAATGCTGGGCCACCAAAAAATATAGTTTTTGCCTTAAAAAATAAAACATAAGCAAAAGAATATCAGCGAATTGACAGTTATAGATATGTTGGTTTCCCATCGACCACACGTGCAATTAGGAGGCGTGCGTGTTTGCCCCCCCAGTTGGATTTCTATCCTCGGAGCTCAATCTGTTTTGGGCTTTGTTGTGCCTTTGTTTGTTTTGGAGAGTTTCAGCTTGTTGGTTTGCCTTTCGCCCAATCCCGCCCCCCTCCCGCAGATCTACATGCGATTTTTAGAGTACGAAATGCACAACTCAAACGAGTGCAAGCGCAACTTCGTCGCCATCTACGACGGGAGCAGCGGAGTGGAACACCTGAAGAACAAGTTTTGCTCCACAGTGGCCAACGACGTCATGCTGGTGACCTCTGTGGGCGTGGTGAGGCTCTGGGCGGACGAAGGCAGCAGGAAGAGCAGATTCAAGATCCTCTTTACCACTTTCCATGAACGTGAGTGAAAGTCAATACGTGCACGAGGAAAAAATGCATTCGCGTGTGGTACAGCTACATTTTGCTTCTTTGATGAATAAAAAAAATAACAGGCATGCGTTCTTTGACACGATGTGTTTTTGTTGAAGTCAGTGAATTGTTTCCACTAGTCAGTATGGGAATCTTTTTGAACCACGTTCAAAAAACCAAAATCTTTTGAAAACATTTTCATGGTCTTCTTGCTTAAGCGTGATCATGTCTTTCTTCAAGAAGACATTACAGCAGTTGATCAATGTGGACAATATTATAGCAATTTACTCTATCAGTTGTTTTTGTGGCCTTATGCTAGTATGATGCCAAAAGTCCTGTTCAACCAATCACAGGGATTATACGAGGGCTTCTTTCTTGTTCATTTTTTGACAGTGCTGTACACTGCAAAACATTTGAAGGTGTCTTAACTTGAAAATAAATGTCCACCTGTTGCCTTGAAAATGCAGCTGGCGGACAAGAAAACTGGTTTGGGTTTAACTCAGAAATTAAAGTTTATGAAGTTGATTTAACAACAAGAGGCAAGTTGTCTGAACATTATTTTTTTTAAGTTCATTAATCTTGAATTGTGAGTTTTAACCATGTCGTCATTTTACTACGTGCAAGAAAAAAACTGCCCTCATCTAGTTAAAGAGCAAACATTTCTGTATTATTTTCACTCAAAATATCAAGCTAAAATGTCTTGTTTAACTTTAGATTAATTTAAAATCTTGTTATACATTGCATGAACAGAGTTTCTGATCTCATAATGAATTTCATTAAACATCTCAAAAATATTTATAGTGAACAGGACATAATTCTCAAGCTTTGCAAACTGACAGCTGCATTAAAATGTGCGCTCTAAGACACATCAATGTAACACACTTCTATTTCACTCACTGTGCCACACGGGATGCAAAAAAATGCCGCTAAGCACACTGGGAAATAGTTCCTACTCCTGTCTTTTTCTTCTTTCAGTTTTTTTTCTAAGTGCTAACCTAAGCACCCTTGTTTATTCAACTCTTGGAGGTTTGACAAAACCAACAAAAAGTTAACACAACGTACCGCTGTAAGTTTATCTTCCACAAACCCACATATTTAGGTCGAAAATCTAAAACTCCCAATTTTTATTTGAGTTAAAGAGCAGAAGATAATAGACGCAACTAAATGTGGCTCGAAATGTTTTATAGTGCATGTGTTCACCCTTTCATAAGAACCTGCTCTAAACTCAGTAAAAATGAACTCATTTGTGTTCATAGCTCACCGCCTAAGTTTCACACTTCAAATTTTGTCATGTAAAGAACAAATGATAAACAATCAGTTCAAGGTTCTCAAAAAAGCGAGTTCCACCAGCTTTCATATGAACATGCTTGTACGCAGTGGTGTTTTTTTTTTAAAGATCTGTAATGGTGAGAAATAACAGAGTGAATCCCTGAAATAGTGTACTTAAATAGTTTGCCTCAAACTTTGACCTCTGCATGTCAATCGTCTTAGCTCCATGTGAAGGAGACACCTTCTTCTGCCACAGCAACATGTGCATCAACAACACCCTCGTCTGCAACGGCGTGCAGAACTGCGTTTACCCCTGGGATGAGAATCGCTGCAAGGGTACGCTGACGGTTTGCACTCGCAACATCTTTCTTTCTTTTTTTTGTTTCCGTCTGCTGAGCCATGGTTGTTGTCCACTTGCAGAGAAGAGAAAAGCCAGCATCCTGGACACACTGGACAACACCAACCTCACAATCATCGGAGTCACGTGCGGCCTGGTCGTCATCCTGCTAATCATTTCCGTCATCATTCAAATCAAGCAACCTCGCAAGAAGTACGTCATCCGCAGGTGAGGGATGAAAACCCCGTGCAGTGCGATTTGCTACCAACGTGTTTACCGCTAGTAGTTTACTGAAATGTGGAAGTTACAAGCTAATACTTGCCAGAGGTGGGTAGTAACTAGTCACATTTACTGAATTACATTTATTGGAGTAAGTTCTTTTGGGGGGAAATTGTACTTTTAGGAGTATTTTTACTGTGCTGTACTTTTTACTTTTAGTTGAGTAATTTTATTGTGAAGTATTTCTACTCTTACTTGAGTAAAATTTCTGGATTTTCTACCCACTGAATGGAAAAACAAACACGTCTTAAACAAACAATTCACCACAAACAAAGACACTTTTGTTCAAGTTACCTAGGTTTTTTTTTTTATTGAAAGTAACTGATGTGGACATTTTTTCTTTTGCTTTATTTTGTCTCTTATATGAGATATTGTAATCTTGGGTCCTTAAAATACCAAAATGTCCACTTAACTTCATATTTGATCCATCTGATGATGCCATTTTTCAACAATAAAAGATTAATAATTTGATCAGCTACTCAGTACTTGAGTAGACTCAAGTACTCAGAAACCACGGTGACTGAACGTTACCATGGTAACAGTCGAAGAGATTACCACTTGAGTAATTTCTTGGACCGTTACATTTTATTTTTATTTGAGCAAAAATTTCTCAAAGTACTCCTAGATGAGTACAATGTTTGGATACTCACTTGCCATGGTGTCAGGTTTTACTTTCACAGTTCCTGTCACGTCTTTGTTTGGTTGTAAACAAGCAAACGAAGCTAGTGAAGTCAGGCTCACTGCAGACACGTGTGAAACTCTTAGCTCCAAACCTTCATGAAAACTTTATTTGGTGACTAGAGGAAATGGACTTAATCACGGTTCTTCAGTGTCTCAACTTCTCTCAGGGTACTTTTATTAACATATTTAAATGCAAGATGGCATTGCTTAAATTGCATCTGAACATCTCTTGAAGCCAAGAAAAGTCTTAACAGATTCACGCCGACAAAAGGAAACCGAATTTTACCACCAGGGATTTGCTCCAACCAAACATGATGATGAGACATAGATGTTTTCAGATCATATTAAACGATCCGAAAACGTGTCAACAGAAACATTTTTCTGTTATACTTTTTTTTTCCCTCAATGGAGTCAAGATTTTTTTTTACTTTTTTTTTTATTATAGCATACAAAATAGCTGAATTACTGACTTCCAAGTCTTCCCAAACCATGTAGAGCTAAAGAATAAGGAATGAAGGAATAATGAGTTATTTTTGTTTTTGATGTGGAAAGTGGATCTCTCTTCTTTTTTATTCAGGGAAGTTGAGGTTTTTACAAAATAAAGATCTGAATTTCAGCGACAAAAATGTTTTTTTTCCCACAATTTGTTTTAATGAACACATGTTTTGCAAATGCAACTTTATAGTTTATATAAAGCTCACAGGCCTAAATCAGATGGGGTGTTTTAATATTGATGGGTGTTTTTTTTAACTTATCAATTCAAACTATATTAGCTTTTTAAAATTACTTAGCTGTGGTACAACTTTTTAATAACAACATGGATTCATCTTCCAGGCATCATTTATCAAGTTGTACCTACTAATGTGTAATCCGACTATCAATCTACTGTAATTTGAACAGGGGCTCTGTATAGGAGGGAAAGGTTATGACAATTCCAAGGGCCCCTGACCAACAGGGGGCCCTCCACAATTTATTTATTTTTTGTTCAAAGAAATAATTAAAAAAAAATTGTGGCCCTGTCAATTACAAAATTAATCATATTTTATTTTTTGAAGATTGCTTTTACCAGTAAAAATGTTATGTTCCCACTCCCAGACCAAAAAGCTCTCATTTGCCCTAAATCCTCCCTGGATCTGCATGAAATTGTTCGTTCCTGCTTGGAGCTTGATGGTGACGATGTTCAGCAGCAGTCAGTGGAAAACAAGATCGACTGTGGCTGTTACTATGCTACTAAGAAAAATTATAAAGGTTTTCAAAAAATAGAGACAGAGAGAGAGAAAGGTAGAAGTGTCCATTTGTAACCCAGTTTTGTCTGCAAAGAAAATATCATAAAGCATAACTTATTTTAAATGCTTTATGTGAATAGCTGCACGTTTAATCTGCATGTCTTAAGACTCTTAACTGTGACATTTGCAAAGCTTGAGGAAACAATGACAGGTAACATTTTTAAAAAAGAATGTCTGCTGATATAAGGCAATCACTAAAGAGTGATTAATAATAGCAAGACCACAATCCTTCAGCAAAAGATATTTATATTTTACTCAAAACTTGCACAGGAAGATCATTTAAAATTTAATAAATTTTAAATCAGTTTTATAATAAAAATATTTAACAAATCATTTATTTACTGGACAACTTGTTAAACCAGTGGAAAAACACTCATTTCAGGGTCTTGGTCCCAGCGACCCCCAAAACTCCCCCTTACCACCGGCGTACCCCAACTCTCCTGGTGCCAGCGACCCTCAAAGATCCCGTTCAGAAATCAAAAAATCCAGGGTGGCAACCAGTAGCGTAGCGTTCCTGATTGGTACATGTTAATAAAAACATGGCCGACTCTTTGGAACATTGTTGGTCTCGGGGTCTCTTCTGTTGGCGGGACATCCTCTGATTTTACTGCCACCCTGGAATCAATGGTTTGATGCTTTATCTTCAAAGCAAACATTTCTTGAGAGAGCTTTTCGTTCTCCGCTTCAAGCCTCGCCAATTCTTCAGACTTCTCCGTCAATGAAGCCTCTGCGTTTTCTCGTGTTGTCTTAAGTGTCTGTTCTAGGAGCACATTAGACCTCGCCATGGCATCGTGATCACTTTTCAACCGTTGAATCGTGGATCTCGCTTCCTCCAAGTCAAAATCGAGAGATCTAATCAGTCTTTTATCGTGTTCGTTTTGATTTACGAGGATCGTATTTTCATCTTGCCAGCTCCTTGCGTTGTTGTTTTCGCTGCCAGTGAGGCGCTCAGTTATCGTCCTCAAATCTTCCATCGTCTTGTGAAGCTGCTTCTCTTCTGTGTCTCTGAGTCTGACTTACCCGCAGCAGCGCGGGACAACGCTGTGAGGGAAAAGGGGAGGAGCTACGAGGGCTGGAACGAACTACGGAAGCCCAGGAGACACAAACGAAACAGAGTGCAGAAAGGCGAGCCCCGCAGGCAAAAACAACAAATAAAAATAACTGAATAAGATCAAATTCTCAATATAAATGAATTAGAAATAATAATAATTATTATTATTATTTTTTTTTAAAAAAGCACATTTGTAACTCTGTTACTGTAGGACGGATTTACGGGTAGCACAGACAAACAGAACACCTGTTCCAATGCTCAGCATGCGCCCTACGCCCCTCTATGAAGTGTGGATTCAGTCAAAGTGCACATAAGGGTTTCAGTGCACTCAGGGGCCCAGGATATTTTGTCATGGGGCCCAGGATTCCTGGCAGCGCCCCTGAATTTGAATACATAAAAGAAACACCAGGAGCCCACCTTCTTCCAAATCCGACCCGAACTGTACCAATCCTAAACGTTTTCTTGTTATTTTCATTTTGCATCCTAAGAGATGACTTTGACCCAGCCCTGCTCCACCCTGGTTTTGAGCCGCCACACTACGAGCTCTGCACCCTGCGCCGCGGCCCTTCTGGCGACCTCACCGACGCCGCCCTGGCCGACGACTTCGACAAGTTCCACAAGCTCAGGCGCTCGGAGAGCAAGTGCATCCGCGACCACCACTGCGGCTCGCACCAGGGAAGCATCCACGGCAGCCGCAGCAACCTCAGCCTGAGGGACGCCACCATCGCGCCCGACGGCGGGGCCGCCGTACCCCCGATGTCGCCGAGGTTGGCGAAGCAGATGTCTCCGCACCTGTCTCACCACAACACGCCGGCGGGTCGGAGGAGCGTCCTGGTGATGAAGCACAGCTACTCGCAGGACGGGGCGGAGGCGTACAGGGCGGAGGACGAGGAGGACGATTTGATGATGGACGTCGGCCCCACCACCAGCCAGCACCACATGCACCACCACCACATCCACCACAGCACCCCAGGGTTGGACCGTACGCTGTCTAACGACTTCTAATTTATTGCAAGTTAGAAAATCGGGTCATCTGCAATTGGTTTGCATTGCAATCGATGAGAGATGTTTGCAGGGGAAAGTAGTTCGGGACTTTTTCTTCTCAATGGGGGCCGAAAATCCTGGAGTTTTAAAAACCTATTAGATTCCTTTGAGTGTGTCTTCCTAAAGTCCATGTTTGACATTCAGCTAACAGAAAGAGCATTTAAAGATAGTTTTAACATATGTTCCCTCAAGCCAAAGAATTAAGTTCGGTATTAAATACCACGCTGCTTATGGCACAAATGACATAAAAAGGGAAGAAAGTAAACTGCAACAAAGTTGGGTCAGAAGTTCTACTGGATCCCAGTTCCCGTTTTTGTTCCTGCATTTCTGCCCTGTTTATCTAATGGATAGGTATATACTGTCCTATTTATTATTTTATGAACAAATGAATGAAATGACATTTTTCCGCCGCCAAAGCAAAAACAAATGTTTTATTGAGTACTAGATACTGTACCATGTATGTTTTCACCCAATTGTTAAGTGATTTGATTAAATGTTTTGTTTTTTTGTTGTTTTTTTTCTCCTGAAAGCTAGCATGGCATTGTTCTTTTAATTTCACACTCCTTTTAATTGTGAAAGTATGTTTTATGTCCTTGAATTTCTACCACTTAAACATTCCCACATTTTATTACAACAATAAATGTGTTTTAATGGGATTCAATGTGATGAACAGAAATTAGTGCTGAATCATGAAGTGGAAGGAAAATGATATAATTCACTTCAAGTATTTTAACAAAAGAAAAAAATGAAGACGTATGTGTGCATTTGTAATGGAATTAATGTGATTGGAAAAGTGTGATTGTGAATAGTCGTACACTTAGATGTGAGAAAGAGATTGTACTGGACTTTTTGTGCAAATACTTCAAACATCTGAAGGGTGTTTGAACTTTGAAGCATTATGTTTTTCAAGAGAAAAAGTTACTTTGAAAAGTAGTTTATAGAAGGGTCTTATTGTAGTTGAATCATAAAATTAACCAACAAAAAGTGATGTCAGTGGATGAATGAACTGGGGAGAAATTAAAGGCTTAACAATTGCAAAACCTATTCCATACCAGCAGGTGGCAGTCATGTACCACTCAGCTTGCAATCAGAGCCCAAACAAATCCCCAAGAAAAATCTAGATTTAATTCAGTTCTTATCGGCTTTAGAAGAACTTTAAAAGTGGCCGATAATTGATAAATAACTACTTTTGGATTTTTACGTAGTGGGATTTTTGAATATCTGCTAACACTTTAGTAAAAACCCCTCAGTTCATGGAGGTTAGCTAACGCTAGCTGACTTTTAGCTTGGGGGGGTTAGCATCATGTCACAACATGAGCTGGTTCTGGACACTGGACAGGGAGCCGTCAGCGAGGAGAGACGGACAAGAAGCCGACTCGGGCTGGTCGTCACTGGGGTCGTTGGAGGGTCGCTGGTGGCTCTTTACGCGGTGGCCGCTCCGTTTGTTGCCCCTGCCCTCAGAAGAGTCTGCCTCCCGTTTGTTCCAGCCACCACGGCTCAGGTGGAGAACGTTCTCAGGGTGCTGCGGACCAGAACAGGGACTCTGGTGGACATCGGAAGCGGAGATGGAAGGATAGTAAGTGCAGATTGGCCCTACTGTCTGTATGTATCTAGCAATCTGTCTGTCTGTGTGTATGTGTATATACACACACATATATACATATGCGCACAGTGGCGCTCCAAGGCTTTTTGAGGCCCTGGGCAGGATTTTAATTTGGACACCACACACATCACTAAAACTTGTATGAAATAGGTAATGTTATTATTATTATTTCGTCTAAAACAGTCACCATGCAATTTCCCATGAATGCTCTACCAACTGGGGTAACCATTAGAAATCAATTTGGACTTGTAATAGTCAGTTTATTCTGATATTTTCTCAATTTTAAGCAGTGAAAGATAATATCACCATTCTTTTTAAAAGTAATCATGTTTAGATCCTGAGAGTAAATTAATTGTAGATTATATCCATATAATCTGATCATTTTGCCTCCTGTAGCAAAAAATGAATAACAAGTGATATTCTAAAAACGTAAACCTTAAGTTGTAAACCCACAGAAATCTATTCCAGGTTTTTTGATGGTGACAATTTTTTTTAAATCTAACAGAAAATTGAGAAATTACAACTTACCTTATTACATGCTGTTTAACGTGTTTATGAACTGATTTTTTTATTTTTTATTTAATTTCTTCTTGGAATTAATAAAGTAGTTTTGAATTGAATTATTGAATTAGATGCATGTAATCTCAATGTATTTGAACTACAACTGCAATACATTGAGAAAATATACAATAATATTGGTGAATTCAGTGAGAAATGCATGCACTTAGTAAACAAATGAACTAAAATCTGGTATATCTGTCTCAACTGCTCATTTTTATTGCTAAAAAATTGTTTTTGAATGGTGTCTGCCGTTTTTTGGAATTAAAACAACTTACTTGTAATTTTCACCCGTTTACCTTCGAATACCTTTTTACCCTCCATTAAGCAACACATGTCACCAAATATATTGCAAGCATAGCAGCCCTGACTGCTAAATAATAGCTTACTCTGATTATTTGATTTTATTTCAATATCCATTACTATAGCACACCTAGGAAGTTTTCCTCAGATGAAAAACTTAACAGAGGACTTCGATCAGACAAAGTACTTTTTAATTTATCCCGTTTGTTGACTAAATAGCCAATTCAAGCAATTTAACTTGGTCTGGTATTTTTTTCTTTTTTCAGTTCTTGACCCCATTAGTCAGCTTCTGTTAATTTCGTCAAGTCTGTTAAAGAATAAAATTACAGACAGGTGGAAACCGATAGCCTACTTCATTTGTTTTCAGAATTCGAAGCCTCACCAGTGAGTTATTTAATTCATGAATAAAGTATGTGAATCTGCAGAATATGACCATCTCACATAATGAAATCGGATCCCTCTAATCTCATCCTGCCAGAAAATGGTCTGTCCCCTTTTAGGAAATTAAAACAAAAAAGATTGAAAAGGTTATCCTTAATTATCTTCAGTATTGCTATATTCTGTCCTGCGGGAAGCCGACAGCAACTGAAAAGTCCACTTATGTCTCACGATGGCTTTATTCCATTTCCTACTATGACTTATTAAAGCAACAAAATTAGCTCACTTCTAACTTTGCTGTCTTCTCTCTCTCTCTGTCTCTCTCTCTCTATTTTTTTTCTTTTTTTTGCAGGTGATAGCAGCAGCAAAGTGTGGATTTCAGGCTTCTGGTTTGGAGCTGAACCCTTGGTTGGTTTGGTATTCTCGCTACAAAGCCTGGAGAGAAGGCGTCCACCTCTCCACCTCCTTTCACATCTCGGATTTGTGGAAGGTTGGTGGCTCCTGATTGGTGGAGCTCGTACGAGTATTGATTTAGTGTGACAAATAAACGGTAAAACGATTTAATTCTACTGTCTAAAACCCAAATGTTTTTGTCCTTTTTGACAGGCTAGCTTTGCTCAGTATTCCAATGTTGTCATTTTTGGAGTTCCTCAAATGGTGAGTTTGTAACTCTGGGATAAAATCTTGCTGGGTGAAATTGCTGTACAAATAAAATAAGATGTTGCTTGTGTTTAGTATTCAAAATCCCTAATATGTTTTTTTTTTTTTTTTTTTTTTTCCCATGACTGCAGATGGATCAGCTAGAGGTCAAGCTGGAAAATGAGCTGCCAAGTTCAGCCAAGGTGGTCGCCTGCCGCTTCCCCTTTCCCACATGGGTCCCTGAAAGCACCGAGGGGGAAGGCATAGACACCGTGTGGGTGTATGACGCCAAAACATTTCACTCAGATCTGCACAGAAAAACGGGCAAAACGTTGTTAGAAGAAAAATCCCATCCACACTCATGAGATCTGTGTTTCCTAAAGCTCCCAGATTAAAATGTTTTATTTTTACTTTTTTGTTATTTGCAAAAATATACTTTAAATTAGCTGCCCACGGCATCCCTTTCCAAAATTGCTCTATGGAGAAAATTGGATGACGAGTAATTTTGTATGTATTTTTGAAATGAATCATCTTGTGTTCAAAACGAGACTCTAAATCAAACATAGTGATGGTAAGTTGAGAAAGCTGTATTTCTCACAGCAACAGAGTGCCACTCTCATTAATGCTTGTATAATTTGTTGGTTTTGTGTGTATTTAATAAAAACAAATGCTGTAATGTAGAAAAAGCGTCTCATTGCTCTTTGGTGCCATCTAGTGGTGAATACGCCGTACTATCACGTGCTGTCTCTTTAAGTATGCAGTGACCATCAAGAAGCGTACGGATTTTTTTTAAAACGCATGTTATTCTGGCCGTTTGAAAGTAAACACGGTGCCAAAATGTTTACTCGGAGATAGTCGACGGCTGTCTCTTTTCCACCCTACCGTCGGGCTGCATGTGTGGAGCTTAGCCAGCCAGCCAAGATGGACACCGCAGAAGAAGGTAGCTAATGTTCAAACTTAAAATTACCCAATTTTTTGTTGCAACTTATTATGCCGCTCGTGTTGAAGCTACGCGCGTCGTGGTTTGTGTAGGTCTGAACCAGCGACAGAGTCAAAGGAGGGCTTTATGCCTTCTGTAGAGATGGACAGAGTTGAGTGAAATTGAAGAAACCGTTAGCCAATTAGTGTTAGCTCCGCAGCTAACGGGTGTTAGCTTCCATCTGTTAGCCCAGAGCTGTAAATACAAAACAGCTGTGTTAGGCTGCTGCGGTTTGGCCTTTAGAGACTTGATATGAAATACCGAAAAGGTTCCACTTGAAACCCCATCAAATAGTTACGAAATACAAATGGACTCTTGTATAACCCCGTGCAAAGTTTCTCCGTATTTTTTCAAGATTAAGTTGCACCGTTATTATCAGACGGTTACGCACAGTAAGAAGCTAGCCACGCATACGATTGATTAGGTAACACAGTATTGTGTCTTTTCTGTACTTGTTACAGTTGAAAATGCTACATTTCCAGATGTATGCTGATTTCTAATCAGTCTACTCGGGTATTACATATATGCTACATAATTACGTAATCTTTAAAAACGCCCAACTTGCTTCCCTTATGCCTGACTAGAAATAAATTGTAGTCGATAGCGGATGACCGCCCAGGGCATTCTAAATGTCGTCACCTGCTAATTATAGGTACCATGTTATTTTGGTCTCTGAACTACAAAGGGTAATCCAAGGAATATAGTTTGGCGCTGTTGTCCTGTCTTCTTCACCTGTCAATATTACAGCACATATATTTAAATTTATTAGGCTACAAGAGTTTCTAAGCAGTCTTGGAAAAGTAAGCGAGTTGTTGATGTCATTTTCAAGACGTGGACAAGAAAATGTTTGATTCTCCAATGTTTTCCTTCCATTACCCTCCCCCCAAAGGACAGAAGTCTAATAAATAATAGCAATTATAATAGTAATAACTTGACAGTTAAAATAACTAGTAATAACAAATGTGCAAAAAGTGGCACACTGTGTCTTTGATTTGCAAAGTCAGTCTTGAATTTCAGACTTTTTTTATGTTAGTATTTTTGTTCTTTTGACTTGCTGATTGAATGCACACGGAGGAAAAAAAAAAAAGAAATTAAAATACTTTTATAGTCTCCAGAGAACTTCAGTGTCAGAAAGAACTGGACCTGTGGAACGTAAACTGGCTCTAAAATTCACAATCATTTATAGTTTTCTTTTGTCCAAGACATTTATGCGTTTACTATTTAAAAAAGAAAAGCTCAATAAAGCCACTCAAGAATTTATTGAACTTCTGCTGATTGTAGACAATCTGTCAGAGAGAAATGCTGTGTCGGAGTAATTTTGACAAAAATATTCGAAACCTTCCTAATTTGTGTTTTATGTGTGCCTTTTACAGCGGACATTTGTCGAGTGTGTCGCTCGGAGGGCACCCAGGAAAAGCCTCTCTACCACCCTTGTGTTTGCACTGGCAGCATTAAGTTTATCCACCAGGAATGGTACGAATGTGAAAACATTAATACACTCTAATGACGGTGCATTCAGTTCCAACTCAAAGATGGAACTGATGATGCTGTTGGACTCATCCTGTTGTGTTTTGTCTTCACAGCCTACTGCAGTGGCTGAAACACAGTCGGAAGGAATACTGTGAATTATGCAAACACAGGTTTGCATTTACACCAAGTGAGTTGTTCTGTAAAAAAAAAAGGAGGAAAAAACCCCCACTGCCATGCAGAAGAATTCACACCCCTTCAACTTTTTCACATTTTGACAAATACAAATTTATAAATCCCTTTTAAAGTTTGCCACTCAAGTTGTTTAGATTGAGGCTATGTTTACGTGTTTGGATGGCCCAGTCAAAGTCCAGACCTAAAGCCAAGTGAAAAGACCTTCCAAATAAATGTTCCTGACCTGACTGAGCTCGAGTTGTTTTGCAAATAAAATTACGATAGATACACTTGGTAAAATGTCAGTGTCAAATTTATTTGTATAGCACTTTAAAAGCAGGTTTAGAACTGCACCAAAGTGCTATACAAAAGTGATCATAAAATAAGTTGATGAAAAGAAAAGAAAAATAATACAAGAAAAAAATATATGTATAATGTTAAAATAATAATAAGTAAACAAAACAAACAAAAAAAAACCCATCACAACAGAAGAGCTACAGTATCAGGCCTCAATTAAATGTCAGAGAATAAAAATGAGTTTTAAGAAGCAATTTAAAATGATCCAGGCTGTGGGCAGATCTGATCTGGAAAGGTAGATTATTCTGTAGAATAGGAGCAGCAGCGGAGAAGGCCCGATCTCCTACTCTCTTAAGTCGAGTCCGAGGATTCAGTAGCAGCTGATTATTTGATCTTAAAGTTATGGACACAGGATGAAGTTACAAAAGATCCTGAAGATAAGGAGGGGCTAACCAATTTAAAACTTTATAAGTTAAAGTTATAAAGTTTTAAATTTAAATTGTTAAAAGAATCTTAAAATCTATTCGATATGAAACAGGCAGCCAGTGTAAGGAGGCCAATATTCGACCTGCATACTTGGAACTCAAAATACAGCAAAAGGTGGATGGATAAAAATGCACACCGCACGTTTTAGATTTTTATTTGTTGCAAAAAAAAAACAAGCATAATTTCCACTTTATTTTTATGTTTGTATCAATCAAAAAAAAAAAGAAGAAAAGTTGTGGTTGTAACATGTCAGAATGTGAAAAAGTTAATCAGCAGTGGAGACATTTAACTATCTGTTATGAAAATCCGTTCTTCCGTGTTTTTTTTCTCCAGTCTATTCTCCAGACATGCCGTCCCGTCTACCTGTCCAAGACATCTTTGCAGGGCTGGTCACCAGTATCGGGACGGCCATCAGATACTGGTTCCACTACACTCTGGTGGCCTTTGCCTGGCTAGGTGTTGTGCCTCTCACCGCATGTAAGTCCCAAAAACAAACAAAAAGCAACTCAAAATAAACAGAAGAGCTGAGAACAGGCTCTTACCGCACTGTTTTTATTACGTTTTGTGTCTTCCCGCCAGGTCGCATCTACAAGTGTTTGTTTACCGGCTCCGTGAGCTCTCTTCTTACCCTGCCATTAGATATGCTTTCCACGTAAGTGTCTGTTCTTGAGTTTGTCTTCCTGTTTGTGGTTTTTGCAGCTCTTCACTGATCATCGTGTTGTTGAGCTTTCAAAAACCAGTGATGAAATTCATTCCTCCATTCTTTAAAGAAACTAAGACAGTTTTTGATCAGACGGTTTCAAGGCAGTCAGCAATGGTGGATTTTTCAGAAATGGTGCCCCGGGCACTTCCCTCCTGCCACCCTCAACTAATTAAAACGCAAGCAATTATCAGATTTTGCTTTTCTTTCAGCAGAAACCAGGTAATGTAGACTTCTAGTACTCAGCAGCAAGTAGGAGAAACTTAACATTAATTTCTCTTTTTCAACAATTCATTTCCTTTTGGGATCAATAAAGTATTTCTGAGTTTGAGTTTGAATTACTCCACTGCACAAGCATATAATTAGCAGCAAACTTGTTCAGAGTAGAGCTTATGGATATTTTATTTTCAAGTTTTTGGGCAACCCATCCCTTTCTAATGCTGCCCTGGGCATCTGCCCGTATCAAAAACCGCCACTGGCTATTAGCACTGGAAATGTTATTGAAGAAATTTTATTTATTTATTTTTTTGCTATTAACATTTGCAAAGCAAGTAAGAAAGAAATGTAAAAAAAAAAATACCTGCAGAGAGCAAATGAGTGATGAAACCTGAGACTGCCTTCTATATTTTTTTGCTAAATTTAAAGCTGCTATTTACATGATTATTATTTTTTGTTTGTTATACCAGATTCAAAAGCTGCACTGAGTAGCTGTAATGCCTGACTAACTCCTGTTCAGTCTGAAAATGTGTAGAAAAAGACTAAAAGTATTTCCAGTTCTGAATAAGTTTGGAAATAGAAAGATATGAACAGAGTGTTTTTAATACTCTATTTTTTTTTTCTGGACTAAGTTCTATAAATCATTTATAAAAAAGTTATTTTTTTCTTAGTTTTATAGTAAGTCTGGAATTTTAAGGTGAAAATGTATAGAAACCCCTCTGCTCCATTGTTCTAACCAACTACCAATTTTCCCTCTAATTGCTTATTTCACCAGTGTTTTCATCTTCCCACCACTTTTAGTTATTTCTCTCCCTTCATTAGACGGATCATGGAGCACATTTCAAAATTTTTTTTTACTTTGCAGGCAAAACCTGCTCGCCGACTGCCTCCAGGGCTGCTTCGTGGTCACCTGCACGCTGTGTGCCTTTATCAGCCTGGTGTGGCTTAGAGAGCAGATTGTCCACGGTGGAGCCCCACAGTGGCTGGAGCCGAATCAACCCCCTCTGGTTCCAAACCAGCCCAACCGTCCCGCACAAGCTAACGAGGTGAGCGCCATTCATGCTGCAGGTCTGCTACTTTTTTGATTCTCCTGCACATGGGGATGGTCATGTGGATGTGTTAAACTAATTCCCCGTTTTTCCTACGTGAACATGCCACAATAGCAAACCGATCTGAAAAATGTGTGTCAAATCACCCCCCTCCACCCCCCCCCCAAAAAAAAAAAAATTTGTCGTTATTGGAATTGAGGTTACATTTAAGTGCAGCTCTTCTAAACCATTCCAGGCCTTGCTGAAGCGGGTTTTGAATTGTTAAATCGAAACCCGCCACTGGGAAATCTGAAAGTGAGACTGGCGGATGTGGAAATCAGAAGCTGAATATTTTCTGTATGCGGATACACTACAAAAAATCAAAATCCTAACAAGTATTTTACAAAACTTGAAATAAGTTTTGTAAAACTTATTTCTTATTTGAAATTTACAAATAAATTTTCAGCAAGATATAGGAGCTTGTTTTAAGTCAATAATTCCTTTAACATTAATAGGAAAAGTACTAGCTCCATTGGCAGATTATTTCACAAATTACATGGGAAAATGTCCTGTTATAAATAAAATAATCTACCAATGGAACTAGCATTTTTTTCATCAATATTAAGCTCCTATTTCTTGCTGAACAGTTATTTGTAAGGTTGTTTTGCCGTGTTTCAAGTTTTCTAAGATGTATATATACTGTATAAACTTGACAAAAAGACTTTGTAAGAGTTAGATTTTTTGCAGTCTAGGATGAATATATCTGCTGCATAGTCCCAACCACGACTCATCCGTTTATTTTATTTTTTTAACAATTCATGGCGGTGCAGAATCCGGCTGATAACGCCGCAGCAGCCGATGTCCCGGCTGCCGCAGATGAGGCAGGGCGCCCCGGAGAGCACGGCCCCGACGAGCCGGACCGGGCAAATCAGCAGGAAGCCGGCGACGAAGCGGAACTGGACGACAACGATGGAGAGGACGAGGATGATGACGGGGAAGAAGATGAAGAGGAAGAAGATGAAGAGGGGAGGGAGGAGGACGCCGCTGATGCCAACAATGCAGGGCAAGGTGAGGAAAGATCCTATTTATTTAATTTTTTTTGCTTGCTCCATAAAAAACTATTTTGTGATGCTTTTCTTTCAGCGCTCAAACACATTTTTTATAATTCTTGCTCATTGGGATTTTACTGCACTTCTGTAAATGTTGGGAAAATGATGACAAGTTGGGTATATGGCTAATTGGGATTAGCTGAACTTAGCACAAAGGAGTTCTGAAATTTACCTATGGATAAATTTAAGTTCTAACTCAACGTGCCTAAAACAGTATACATAATATTGCAAAAAATAAAAAAAATTCAGTAGGCTGTCAGGACTACTTCCTATTTCTTTAAGCATCTTCCTTCTTTTCAAAAGATTTGAACTGGAACGCTCTGGAATGGGACCGAGCAGCAGAGGAGCTGACCTGGGAAAGGGTTAGGAATCTTTATTTCCCTTTTTATTGCTGCCCTTGATTTAGTTTTATTTGAAGTTCTTGTTTTAAATTGCACAGAAATAGCCTCCATTACTAATGGAAATGCAGATATCAGAGATTCTGTGGCCAATTTCCGAGCTCTGATTGTTGTTTTAACTACTTTCTTTAAAAATGATAATAGATTTTTTTTTGTTCTCTGCTTGCTCTTGTGAAAAGTCATTATTATCCACCTTAAGAGCAGAGGCATTATAACATCATGGCTTAAAATAAGGTTTTTATCATCTTTGAAAACTAAGTCAACAATTTCAGAACTGACATCTTAAGCCTTCTTTAGCATCTTAGCATTTTAGAAAAACAGCAGCCTCCATCTAGAAAAAGTAGAGTAGCAACTGTGAACTTTCCTTAAGGCTGCCAATGTTTCTAAATCTAACACGTGCTCCGATAGAGGTTGAAAGGTCAAATGGATAAAACTGCTTCTTTCTGTACGGCTTGCTTTCTCTTGCTCTCTGGCAGCCGGAATGAATTGTACACATGTCTTGACAGACATATTGTTTTAGTTTGTCTAAGTTATAGTATTGTTCTCCATTTGTTTCTCAGATGCTTGGACTAGATGGTTCCCTTGTTTTCTTGGTAGGTGCATTGCTTTTATTGCTCTTCTTCTTCACATATAATTTAAAATCTTGTTGTAAATTAGATTAATATGCATCTTTAAAGGGCCCAAAAATCCTAACATGAAAGGCTTCCATGAGAACTTCAGTGCTGAATTAAGCCGTGTAAATTAAACGTGAACCTTGCTGTGTGTCCGTTTCCAGGAACACGTCTTCTGGGTGGTGTCTCTCAACACACTCTTCATCTTGGTGTTTGGTGAGTTCAGTCGGTCTTTATACACAGTCGCAAGCTTTGACAGACATTTGCCTCTTTGATGACATGAGAACCATTCTGCATTTTCTTCCAGCTTTCTGCCCATACCACATTGGCCATTTCTCAGTTGTCGGGCTGGGCTTTGAAGACTATGTAAGTTCACCAGAATACACAATGAGGAACTTCTGCCTAGACGGGGACAGTCAAAAGAAATTTTTTTTTCTATCTGCAGATCAGAGCCTCACATTTCGACGGCCTCATCACCACAGTAGTGGGGTACATCCTCCTGGCTGCTGCTCTCGTAGTCTGCCATGTATCCTCTTCATGCTGCACTATTTCTTTTTTTGGAAATGATTGTCACAAAATCTTGAAATCTTTAACATTTATTCAAAAGAATTTCAGTTTGAGTCAGTGTTCCTGTCGTACAATGTCTTTCAAGTATTTGCATCCCTTGGATACATTTTGTCATATTACAACCACAGATTTTAGTGTGTTTTATTGAATTGATCAACACGCAGAAGATTATGCTCTGTATGCTTTTACTTGTGAAATGCAAGTAACAGAATGGCGAGTTTTCAAACTTTGTCAAATCCAGGTTTCTCTTGTCCATTTGTATAAGTCCTTAATTGCGGCTGCTGCAGGCTTTGGCTTCCCTCTTCAAGTTCCAGTGGCCCAGACGCCTGCTGGGTGTCTGCTACATTGTTGTCAAGGTAAAGAAACACTGGAAATGAAACACTTGCTCTCCATCCTTCTCTACACACACATTTACTTTCATTTCTAGCAAAGCTTTCAATCTCAAAGGCAATTTGGATAATTTTAATGATATGAAAACAAACTTTAATTGCGAGACTCGTTTTTTGTTTGTTTGTTTTTTTTTTCCCCCTCTCTCAGGTTTCCCTTCTGGTTGTCATGGAGATCGGCTTGTTCCCTCTCATTTGCGGCTGGTGGCTCGACATTTGTTCACTGGTAAAGCAAACTGGTGGAGAGAAAACATTGTGGTCGTGTTGCTTCAGTTGCATCCTGGGCAACGTGAAACTTTTTGTTAAAATAACGGCGTTTAAATGTTAAACCATTTAGCCCAAATCCTTATACGAACTAAAAAGTGATCATTTCCATTTACAGGAAATGTTCGATGCGACGCTGAAAGACAGAGAGCAGAGTTTCGACTCTGCTCCAGGTACAACAATGTTCCTCCACTGGCTGGTCGGCATGGTGTACGTCTTTTACTTCGCTTCCTTCATCCTTCTGCTCAGAGAGGTAAGCCACACCCACTCACACGTGTGAAGAGTTGCGTTTGAGAAAGGCGTCCTCCAAGATACATTTTTGGTTTGCGCGTGAGCAGGTTCTTCGCCCAGGTGTGCTGTGGTTCCTGCGCAACCTGAACGACCCAGACTTCAACCCAGTGCAGGAGATGATTCACCTCCCAATCTACAGACACCTCCGGAGATTCACACTCTCAGTGGTAAGTTAAAAAAAATTTAAAAATTCCAACAAACAGTTGTTGTTGTTGTCAAAAAATACATTTTAGATATATAAAGTATATTTTGTAAGCGAATGTTTTTACTTTCAAGGACAATGTTCATATTTTATTCTTTTCACAAAGCAAAAATAATACTTTTTCTATTAGACAAATTCTTTGTCTGCTTGCAACCTTTAAAATGTTTTATTATGTTGGATATGCATTCATCCCCCCTTTCCATTTTAAGCTAATGCCCCTTAATGAAAAATCAACTAATCACATGATAAATTAAAACAATCTGAATAATTTCCATTTGCATGATTTGCCATTTTTCTTTTCTTTTTTTTACTCAGTTTGATGCTTTGTCTTCAACTAGTCCTTTTTTTTCTGAAGGATAATTTTTGTTTAATGAATCTTCATAATTCATTTTATGTGTTGTTTTATCTATTTCGGATATTTAAAATGTCTTCCAGTTCCAGTGTTAAATGTTCTTTAGAATATAAAGTTTATTAACCTTTTGAGAACGTGCTTTTGCGTTATTGTCACCATTACTTGAAAACGTTCTCCAAACAACATCATCATTTATCGCAATAACTTCTGGGACAATTTATCGTCCAGTTAAATTTGCTATTGTGACTTTTCCTGTTTATAACCAATCCCAAATAAAGGCCACCTGCTTGTAATTCAATGTCTGCATAAATGCTGCTTCTCTGGTTTAGACTCAAAGCTCTCCTCTGGTGGTGATCAGACCTCTCTCTTTCTCTTTGTCTCTACCTCGTGCTAACCTCGTCACGCCGCCACCGCGGATCTGTGTGTTTTACCAAACTGAAGCGCCTTCGCCCATCAGTCTGAACAACTACTCACATCCGACTGTGTGTGTGTACGCTCCCTCCAGGTTGTGTTCGGCTCAATCGTCCTGCTGATGCTGTGGCTTCCAATCAGGATCATGAAGCTGCTCTCCCCAGCCTTCCTTCCCTACAACGTCATGCTGTACAGGTGCGGCAAATTCAAACTGAGCCTCGTTTGGCGGTCCACGCATAGGTAAAGTGAAAAATGACTGGCTATCAACAGTGATATTACCATTATGTAGTGAATGGGAGAACTGGGTGTGTGGCTTCCACAGTGATGCGCCGGTCAGCGAGCTGTCGCTGGAGCTGCTGCTGCTTCAGGTCGTCCTGCCCGCCTTACTGGAGCAGGGTCACACCCGGCAGTGGCTCAAGCGTCTCGTACACGCCTGGACCTTCATGGCTGGATATGTGCTGTAGGTCTGCTATACAAGCTAAGCTTTTATCTTTGTAGAACAAGCTATTGAGTTTAAATGAAAGTCTTAGTTAGAAAATTGCTTTAGTTTTTGTTAGTGTTCTTCTCTTGTCCTCTTGTCGTAGAATTAGATATCTAAAGTAGTAAATAAGGTTTATTTGTATAACCTGTCATCATTAAGGCAGCTCAGACTGCTTTACACTATAAACATATAATCCAGTGACCAATTTTGAAACAAGAAATAAACATTGCATTTTGGCATATTCTGTCATCATCAGGCAAATATACATCAAATATTTCAAACCAGGTTGGGTTTTTAGCGTTGATTTAAAGGAGTTCAGTGTTTCGGCATCTTTGCAGTTCTCTGGAAGTTTGTTCCAGATTTGTGGTGCATAAAAACTGAAGGCTGCTTCTCCGTGTTTGGGTAATAAACTTCCTGCCAACAGCGACCTTCACTCGTACCTCCTGGGGGACCACGAAGACAGCGCCAACCAACCAAACAATGCGCCCAATCGACTGAACAACAACCGCAACCCGGGGCTCGGGGAGGGGCTTCACGCCGCCCACCAAGCCATCCTGCAGCGGGTCAGTCCTCTGGCGTTCCAGCCCTACCACCGACCCCCCCACTTCCTCCTCAAGGTGCCTTTACACAGACGACTTCAGCAAATCCACGTCAGTTGTGTCACTCTGATTTTTAAAGGTTTTCTTTCATATGTTCTTGTTCAGATCGTTCTGCTGGTGGTGTTCATGTGTGTGACTCTTTTACTCGCGAGTCTAATCTGTCTTACACTCCCAGGTAAGCACTGGAATTAGAGCAACCACAAATAACTTAGGCTAATAAAACGTACGTTTTGGTACCCTAAATATATTTAGTAAAGTTTACAAATACATGTCATTGTCCATTTTAGGCCATTTTTAAAGAATTTATTTTACTTGTAAATGTGGCCAGGACTGGGCCAAGATTTTATACGGCCTTAGGCAGAATATATTTTAGCCTTCTCACCCCTCCTCCAGTAAAAACTTCAACACCATCTATACAGATTTGGTGGACTCTTGAGAGAGAGAGAGACCAAGTTTTATTGGTTATTATTATTATTAATAATAATATTGTATTATTTGTAAACAAATACAAAGATTAAACTTGTAGCGTCAGATTGTAGCTATGGTAATGCTACAAACCAAACTATGAAGATTTATTTTTGGCACTTTTGCAAAGTAAACTTGCCAGTTCTTTTGAATCTTAAATATAAATGTTAAACAATTTAAGGCTTTTAATTTATGCTGAAGCAATTAAATCAAATTCAATACTGTTGTTATTCTCAATAAATGTTAATGGAGGCCCCTGACGGTTACGGGGACCCTAATCAGGTTGTCTCTGAATGTGACCAGCATTACATTCCAAGCCAAAACTTAAGACTATATAGTTGTGTGTGTAGCATATTAAAATATTAAATTTCCTGTTAACTTTTAACATATTTTAAAACAAAATCAGTGTTTTTGAGGGGAAACCCTGAACTAGATGGTTTTTTTCTACTTTTTTTTTGTAAATTGAAACGTAAACTCTCTTTACAATCAACAGTCATAATAAAGTAATGAAGTGATTTTTCAGCAGCAGCCCTAACTCACATAGCTGCCTCTACAATCTACAAGTTGCCATGACATCAAGATGCTGCCCTATCACTTTAGTCCTTCACAGAATACACCAGATAACTTTGAAATGACCTAGACAAAGGAAATCAGAGTACCCTTACTCCCAGTTGTTACATTTTATCTGTCTGCGTTGGACCTCTGCCCCTCTTCCTCCATCCTTCATGCTTTCGTTCCCCCTCTCAGTGTGCGTGGGTCGCTGGCTCATGTCTCTGTGGATGGGCAGCGCAGTGGTCCACGAGCTGTACACGACAGCCAGCGGCCTGTACGTCTGCTGGGTGTCCGTCCGGGCCGCCACCGTGCTGCTGTCCTGGATGCCGCAGGGCAGGACGATCATCATGATCAAAGTTCAAGAGTGGACGCTTATGGTAATGTCTCGTCTCTGCCGCGGCAGACGATGAAAACCTCTGGCGAGTGTAATTCGGATCGTTTTTATTTGGCTGTTTTTGGTGGCCGCAGATCTTTAAGACGGTGGTGGTAGCTGTGATGTTAGCCGGGGTCATCCCCCTGCTGCTGGGCCTGCTGTTTGACCTGGTCGTCGTTGCTCCTCTCAGAGTCCCAATGGACCAGACGCCTCTCTTCTACCCTTGGCAGGTAGGAATATACAGTAAAATACACGGTGGGATCAGAGTGTGTAATCATTTTTATATTTTATTTCAGGGTTTTTTTGCCTCATTTGGTCATTTCCACATAACTTGTCAATTTTTGTTGAATTTCAATGCAGTTTTTTTTTTCTTCTTTTTTTGTAACTGCAAATGAGCTTAACATGAATTTCTCCTGATAGTTACTGTCTAGCATAACTTTTCCTGAATGACTAGTTGTCCACTTTACCAGCTTTTAGGCTCATAAAATGTGGGCGATAAATTTGAACTTTTCTACAACTAACTGATGCCAGAAAAGAACTCGGTTGGTTTTCTACAACCTCTAGAAACAACTCTAGTTTTTCTTCCAGTTGATACTAAAGCACGTTTTTTTTTTGTAAGGATAACGGTACAAGAATAAAGCTTACCTTCACAAATTAGAATATTTATCTCAGAATCCCAGCAAAAAATAAATAAAAAATCCTAATATCAACAACTGCATTTTTGAATGTTGTTTGAGAATGCTTCATAGTCCCAGTAGGGACGTAGGAAATATTAAGCTCTGTAGTTATGACTGCAGCACTTAATAACTCCGCCTGGTGATATTAAAATGTTTAATTAAAAAGCGAGAAGGAACTCATCTTTATGGATTTTTTTGTGGAAAATATGAGCTCTACGCGTTTGACCTACTGAAGCTCTGTGACGGACTAATTCGGTGTTTTATTAGTGTCGAAGCGCTGTCTTTTTACAGCTTTTATTGTCTTAAATTAAACAGACCTAAAGCAAACTAACTCCAGAGTTTTAAACATCTAAGCCTGCCACCAGTTTCTTTTTTTAATGGTCTGTAGAAAAATCATCATGTTTACACTGGAGAACTGGAATAAAGTTAAAACTATTCAAATGTTTATATATATATACATATATATGAGAAAACTAACTCATGGATAGCCTTTCAGCACAACATAGGAGCTTGTTTTAAGTCAATAATTCCTTAATATTGATGAAAAAATACTACTTCCATTGGCAGATTATTTCACTTATAGCATGGAAATGTACTTTGTTATAAGTACCTTGGGTTCAATAGTGAGGCATGATTGCATAAGTTGATGTGTTTCTGATTTTGGTTTCAAATCTGTTTGACTTCTAATAGCTTGAAAACAGCTTTTCAGCATTGAATTAATTGAAAACGAAGTAACTACAAACATTTGCGACTAGCCCAGTGTTCTAACTTGAAAGGCTTCTTGCTGTGCTGCAGGCCTGGGCCCTGGGAGTCCTTCATGCAAAAATCATCGCTGCCATAACACTGATGGGCCCCCAGTGGCAGCTCAAAGCGGTCATAGAGCAGGTCAGTCTCACTTTCCGCCAAGTTTCCTGCCAGTCAGAAAGGAGAAAACAGGAACAGGGATGTTTGAATACTCTGTGCAAGATGCCAAAACGTTTAAAGCCTCATGTTTAGAGACGTGCTTTAGAACTATTTACCCTGTGTTATCTGCATCATCAGGCATTAATGATTAACATCTGATTTCTTAATTGTGTTGTGATTTGACAACTGTTTAAACTGTATTTGAAACATCTGTCTCCAGGAAGTTAAGAATGACTATCGGTTAAAATATCGGCTGCCAGCCATCTTGAATTTTAAGTTTCAGTCGTACTCGCTCCTCCTTGCAGGTGTACGCCAACGGCATCAGAAACATCGACCTTCACTTCATCATGCGGCGGTTGGCCGCCCCCATCATTTGCCTCCTGCTGCTGTTGCTCTGTGTTCCCTACACCATCTCTAAAGGCCTCACACCACTGCTGGGTAAGGACAGCTCTGGATGTTTATCTTTCATGTCTTACCATTTCAATAGATTTCTCTACGATATTGTTTGAGGAAATCGTAAAGATTTCAGGAAATGTTGTCGATTTACCAAAAAAAAAATTTATATATATATATTCAGATTGCATTTTGGGAATATTTTTGTTTTCTCAACAGCTAAATGTGAAACATAAATGACAACAGAATCCCAGCTAATAAATCCCAGTGATTTAGTTTGGCCCCTACTTTGCTTGATGCTTTTTTAAGATAACTGCTCTCATCATTTCTGCTCATACTCCAGTCATTTCCATTCCTCATTCTCTGTTTTGTGTTTTCCAGGAGTGCAGCCAAAGATGCAGATACTAGTGGAGAGGAAGATCTATCCGTTTCTGCTGATAGTGGTCATGCTGCTGGCCTTTCTGTCCTTTCAGATTCGCCAGTTCAAGCGACTTTACGAACACATCAAAAACGACAAGTCAGTAAAATCTATTATCAGTTTAACTACTTTCAGCTTATAGATTCTTGCAAAAGGACTCTAGGGCAGCAATTAACAGGTATTTTAGTAATCAATTATTCTGACGATTAATCAATTAATCGGATAAAAAAAAACAATAGATGGATTAAGCAGATTTATCATTGAACCACTGTGCACAGTCCCACAGGTTTGAACTGATACCGCATGTGTTTTTACAAGGCTTTTTTTTGTTGTTGCTTGGTTTTGGGAACTGACGGTCTGACGGTACAACTTCCCTGCTCCCGTGCTGTCCATTTAAAAAAAAATAAAATGTTAGAAATAGATTTAAAAAAATGCAAATAAATAAATTATTTATTTCCTTTTCAAAATTAGAAAAAATTTTATTGCCTAAAATGCAACACCATGGCATTCTGTTAGTGAATTCAAACCTGGTGAAGCCAAAAAGGGCCACGGAAGTTTTGGCGTTTTACAGACAAAGGTGTTTTCTTTCTTTTCTTTATTTTTTTTTTTTTTTTGTGTTTTTTTTTTTTTTTTACGTAATTGGAAAATATTTATATACAGTTTTGGCTTAGTTACAGCCAAAATATATTATTTGTCAACAAAAGGCCTTTGTTTTTTAAGATTTTTTTTTGACAATTAGTTTAGAAATTATTTGACTATTATTTCAAAAATTGATTCATCGCAATTAATCCGATTGATTTTTTCTGAACTTTTTCACATTTTCTCTCCATAGACTTGAGTTGTATTAGAATATGAATAGCAAATTAAAGGATTCATGGCTTTCTACTTCCACTACTATTTTTTGGCGCAGATTTATTTCCCCGTTGTGAGATGATGTTGTATTTTGTAAGTAACATCCTTTTGTGTTTCTTATTTCTCACTTCTCCGCCAGGTACCTGGTAGGACAGCGACTGGTGAACTACGAGCGGAAGACGGGCCGGAGCTCCTCCACCCCTCACACCACCTCCTCATAAGTCTGACACTGGTGTGAGGTGACTTGGAGCGGCAGCTCCTCACCTCCCATCTTCAAACACTGCATATAAAACCACTGACTGCAGCCTCACCCCTTTCTTCTCCAGAATTCTCCCACAGTAGCGGTCGGGGGAAGCAAAGCCGACGACAAGCGAAGGCAAAAACTCTGCCTCCGAAGTGTTCATGTGCGGTTGAAATCATAAGAAAGTCTTTAAGCTTGTTTAGCGCTCAGTTTGAGTCAAACTTTGTGGGATTACAAAATCCACTCGCTGGTCCTTCCGTTGTAGTCGCCTGCTCAGGTGCTTTTTGTTTTTTTTATTTCCTGGAAGTTTGCTTCAAAATTCAGGTTAGACGAGCATAGCTTTTACCTCAGATTGAGCTTCCTTTGAACATATTGTAGAATAAACGTGTGCACCATTATATATATATTTTTTTTTTTCTTAGAGCTGTGAAGGAGATGTTTGGACTTTAGTTGGTGTACTTCAGTACTCAGAGAATCTCTAAGGTAAGGATGGAGTTGGAAACTGATTGGTCGATACAAAGACAATCCTCAGAGAGTGAGAGAGGGGGTTGTAACAAAAAAATGTGAAGAACATGTTTTTATTCTTCTGATGTCACTGAGTTTTAGCGGTAGACTTCTTCATAGTTTTTTTTAGACATTTTAAAACTGAATCCTTTTAGATGTGGACAAAAACAGAGGACAAAGCCTGCTGTCTGTCTGTCTTACGTCTTCTAGGCTGAGCCCAAAAACATTCGATTACGTAACAGCTTGAGACACAAAGCGTCCTTTCCAGTACTCTGGAAAAAAAGTTAACCTTCTTAACAGAATTTGCTCTGAGTTCAGCTCGTCATCCAACGTTTTCTCTGTGAAGAGTACTTTGGAAAATGCTAAAACTAAACCAGCCTGGAAACCCTCAAAAGACAACAGTTTGAAAAAAACATTCTAAAGAAAACACTAAGAGGAGATTAACCAGCATCTAAAACAAAACAACGCTCTGAGACTACTTCAGACGTCAAAGCAGAAGAACTAACTGCTGTTAGTTCTTCATTTTTACTAGACGCTTATTTGCATGTTTTGTTGTTAAAGTCATTCGCTAGCTTTACTTATTTGAACATGTGAGTAAAATCCACATGTTGTCCGAGTAAAATTAGAAATCTGTGGCCATCATGTGACGAAAAGCAATGTGAAAAGTTCAGTAAAACTGAGCTGCTCTGCTCATCTTTCAGTCAACGGTGATCGAGAGCTGCGCGACTGAACAACGTCAAGCTTGCAAATTGCAGCTCCCAGCTTTACCGTGCAGCTCTTCGTGGATCCATAAAGTTTGTACAGTAAAGCTGGGAAGTGATCAGTGAGCTCCGGAGTTTTCTTGATGGACAGAAGGTTGTTAGCTGCTTGGAGTTTTTTTCCCCTGATGATGTGGTTCTTTGGTGGACGCTTTGTAAGGTCATGCTTATGACGGGAGATCCATCTGGGAATTCCCTGGGTCAGTTCTTTGGCCTTATGTTTTTTTTGTTTGTTTTGATTTTTTGTTTAATCCAACTGGCATAACTTAAGCTACAAATGTCTTCATAACTGCATCGGACAGCAACATAGCAAGAAATCGGAGATAGCTGCTCCCCAGTTGGCGGTCTATTGGTCAGACAGGCCAATCCTCATGCAAAGGGCAGCTAAACACTTTTATATTCTTGTGTTCGCGCGTGGTCATATTTCACAGATGACGGAATCATA
The DNA here is from genome assembly GCA_903067065.1 of Brachyrhaphis terrabensis. Classification (NCBI taxonomy): domain Eukaryota; kingdom Metazoa; phylum Chordata; class Actinopteri; order Cyprinodontiformes; family Poeciliidae; genus Brachyrhaphis; species Brachyrhaphis terrabensis. The sequence continues at coordinate 40,509 of CAEGAG010257424.1, forward strand.
AAATGATCCACGCGCATCTGTAAACCGATGAATCAGCCGCGACAACAAAACACGGTCCTGAGATAATCACCAATACCTGCATGGCAGTTTTGTGTTTTGTTTTTTGTTTTTTTTAAAGTGTATAATTGTATTAAGATTATGTGGTTTTCATTTAAAATCTGTTAATATGAAATCGAAGTGGACTTCAGTCGCTGAGCTTCTCACTTGTGTGACCAAGCTCTCTGGATTTCTCTGCTCTCCCCCTTTTTTCTAACCGCTTCTAGAGAAAAAATCAGACGGCTGAGATGCTTTAGAAGTCTTGTTTATCGAGGCAAAAGAGAAAAGAAAAAGGCCTAGCCCATTTTCTTCTGTTTTCTATAATCTTAGGGAGACATTTAATTTATTTGTTTCGGATCAGTAATGATCACGAAGATTTAGAAGGTTTTTATTCCCCCACGTGTTTCACTGTGTCGCACTTTATGTTTCAGTTGCAATCATTTCAGTCTGTTGTGACGACACCAACATGGCTGGATTTGTGATTTTTTTTTTTTGAGACAGATGCCGAGAGACGGAGGCGACGCCCCGGATTTTTACCTAAAGCACGAAATGACTTTTGCATCTGTTCCTTGTAATGAATTTTACGTTTTAGCTAGTATTTACTACTATTCCGTCGAGGCGGATTGTGAATTTAACTTTCTTTCCAGTACCCCGGAGCCCTGCTGCTGTGTGGAACGCTCATATTTTAGAAAGATGCTATGAAGTGACCTTTTTAGTACCTTTGAACTGAGCTGGACGCATTGAATTTTAATGTTAAATTTCAATTTCTAGAAGCAAATAATTTCTATTTTTTTATATGTGCAAAAAAAAAAAAACAAAAAAGGCAGTGGCATGTACTGTAACATAAAGGTGAAAAACATCTTAAAGTTCAATTGATTGTTGATTCTGTGATATAAACAGATGTTAAGAATGAATGAGTTTCTTTATTTATTTATTTTCAGATAAATACCAATGTTAGTTTGACAAACTTATTTTGGAATCCCATATTTTTTTGCCACAAGAAAAGATGCACTTGCTGCAAGAAAAAAACAAAACAAAAAAAACTTCAACATTCAAGTCATAATGGACAACTTACAAGCACCAACTGTATATTATGGTCGTGTTTGTTTTTTGAAGATAAAAATATTGTAAAGTATTGGACAGTTTTTAGGACTTTTATAGGTGACACTGTGATTTTCCGTGTTTAATAACAGCCTGGCTCTTAACGTGCAGTCATTTCTGCTGCCGCTCCAGGAAACAACTCCAGGGTGTGGAGTTATTTCTCTTGAATCCAATTACCTTGGAGCCAAAGCACAGTCTCAACAGTTAGTCCAAGCACAGATTAGGAGCATATGCAGCTAACGTCAGCGTTCCCATGCCAAGCCAAACCAAATGTTTCCCTCCCATTCTCCGTTTTTCAGGAGCACAACGGGATCTGTGTTGTCATGACGATCAAATCGTGGAGTAAGTGTTTGTGGCTCCTTAAGGAGCTCTGGACAGATTAGTGGGGTGTCAAGAAGAGTTTCTCCTGCTCTGCTGAAAGGACATTTAATAGGGATTCATTACATATTATGTGACTAGTTATACTAAACCTAAACAGCAACTTTATATCACATTGTATGATGGGTATAAAAACAGGCTTGTATACATTAATGTTAAACTTTCCCCATGTATTATTTTTAACTCATTCATCTCACTTCCTACTCTACTTCACACAGCCATGTAGGGACCGTTTCAACTCATCATATCAAATTAAAGGGATTGTTCCACATTTTAGAGTGTGTTCTATTATAAGGTTAAAATCATATCTTAGCTTCTAAGGCACCTATCAGGGCTAAATAATTGGTGAGATGCAGTGGTGTGCGGAGTGCCTAGAGAGTATTGAATTGTGTTATATTACCTCTTAGTAGACCCTATAGTTGCTGTTTTTCTTGTGCATTGTGAGATAATTGTCTTGCTCCCTCTTCCACCTGTTTATGACTGTTTTGTCACTCTTGTTCTTGCCACAACACTTGTCTTCAGTCATGCTCCATTCAGTTATTTTCTTCTGGTCCATTTCCCCTGTATTTCATTTCACTCATGGTTTTACCAGCTTGCTGCTTTTCCTACAGCTGCAGCCTAATGTCATCCAGTAGTCACCACCCCATTCATTTTGGAAGCCGTTTCTTTTCCCATTCCTTGTCATTTCCTCCTGTTAATGCTGCTCAACGCTTTTTGTTGTTGTTGGTTTTGTTTTCTCTGTTGGACTTATTCTCCACTTGTTGGATTTTCATTTAAAGGTTCACCACTTCTTCCTCCATTTTAGACCCTCATCACAACCTGCTGTCATGACCGGTCTGGATTTTTTTGGAACCTTTATTTGACCAGGAAGCTAAATATGCCACGTGTGTCTTTCTGATCGTTTCTGATTCTTAAACTCTTTGTCAAGAATCTCTTTCATTTACTAAGTGGCAGAGGTGAATTCGACTCAAAAGTCATCTTTTGAAAACGGTGGCATGTCTAAAGTTTGGGTTGCTCCCAGGTTTTCCACTGTAGCCTATATACCAATGAGGTCACGTGGGTTGGAAATCCAATTTAAGATGGCTGTGTTAGTGCAGCAGGAGATAAAAGAAAGGGGGGGGGGGGGGTTGAGTCAGCTTAGTTAAACTAATGACAATTCACTGATAGGCATATTTGTGACAAACAAGATGGGAAATGTAAAAAAACCAAACATTTTTTTAACTAGAGTTTCCTTTAGGCACTGTGGGGAAAAAAAGATTTCCTCCAGAATGTGTCAGAATTCAAGAGAGTTTTTATTATTATTATTATTTCAACCCTGTGTTTGACTCAAGTCAGTTTTAGGTCACAGAGAGAGAGAGAGAGAGACTAAATGGATTATCAAGAAGCAGTTCAACAGAATCCCTTTCATCCCATTGCTGGCCATCAGACAGCCAAGTGCTCCCCTACAGGGAAACACGGGATTAGTTGCTCAGCATCGTCGGCTTCTTCTCATTCGAGTTTTTGGAATTGTACCACAAGAATCTAGGAATTTTTCCAGCGCGAGGATCGAAGAATGTGAAAGACGGGACTTACAGGGACACTGTCAAAAGCCACACAGAGGACAGCCGGGGCTTGTCTGGATTCTGAAACTTATGGATAATCTTCAACCTTTGAAGCTTCATTTATTTAAAAAATGTGTCATTGACAAGTCATTAGGGAAGAACGGCAAGTACAGTTTGCTGTCATTGACTCTTTTTGGCCACTGACTGCCTCAGATCATGCATATGATCAAACCTTTGCCAATGAGTCGCAAAGTTCTGTTGAATCCTGATTTCACAGGAATTCTAATAAGATGTTGGCGGATTCTCGATGGAGTGCCAAGTTCCCCTTGGCTTTTTTCTCACTTCTTTTAGTTCTTTGCATGTGAGACTTTTAGAAGTCAACTTTTAGAGCGTGCTTTCACAGGATGAGAAACTACGATGCCGTGGGCTGTTGGATGTAAACTCTGGGTTCTATAAAGGTTTTTGTTGGCGCCCCACATGAATTTCAAAAGGTAAGCCGGGCCTGGGGATGCTTTAAATGGTGTTAATAACAGAGGAACAAGGTAAAGATTCAAAGGTCAAAGAGAATGGATTTGCTGGAGGAGTTGCCCTTGGCAAGACTAAGAGTAAAGCCAACATCTTGGCTGGGGGTGCACCCCTTATGTCCATCTGCAAGGTTGATGAAAATGGAGTGGAGTGTGCGGTTTCAGAAGATGATTCTAATGAAGAGGCAGAAGTTGATTACACACGAAACTACTGGGAGGATGAGGACGATATCTATCAAGAGTTTGAGGAGCTGGACTTCGACTCCCTACCGGATCGTTCGGATACCCACAGCATCACCACGGAAGACTCCTTTTATCCCCTAGACGATTCAGTTATCTCCCAAATTAACCGCTCCCTCTACCACCTGGAAACCCCCGAGCCGATCTCCTTCTTTAAGGCCTGCTGCAACAACAATGCCATCATAGTAAAGATTATGATCAGACAAGGAGTGACTGAAGAAGAGGTAAAGGAGACCGACCGGAACAGAAGAGTAGGTGTTCGGGTTCACTACCTTTTACATTTTCTTTATTTTTCTCTAACTCCAGTCCTTAAAAGCTACTGTCCTGGACCTTTAGACCAATCTCTGTTTCAGCATACCTCAGTCAAATCAGCATACCTTCAAGGGATGCAGGGATGCATCTCAAAGTTGTAGGACAAAAGCTCTTGAGGACTGGAGTTGGAGGCCTCCTGTGTAGACTGTTAGACATTAAGATTATGTCACTTTAATCCTTTTCAGAAAGGAACCAGAATGCTTTTTTGTTCTAATAGCTTTTTCACTTCTCAAGCTAAAGCTTCCTCAGATTAAACTGTTTGAGGATTTACATTATATCAGTAACCCAGACAGCCACATACCACTCAAGTTGTTAAATAAACCAACTGTAACCTTAATGCTTCTCCTTGACCTAATTGTCTCACTTTGGGATCTTCGGGTTCATGTGGTCTAAAAAAAACATCTATTGAGCAACATGTTGATGTCAGAGGGAAATGGAAAGGCTGGTAGGGTTGGCGTCAGTTCAGTTTGACCTTATTGAACGTACCGTAATAAAATAATAAAGGTTAAAGTATATTTAGATGTTCAAAGAAGTGGGTAGAAGTACAAACTTATTTTTTACACCCATCTCTCTTACATCTATAGCATCATCCAATAAATTACTATCCATATTAACTTATTTTGTTAGTAATTTTCTGAATCCAATTCTATAACTAGTACAGTGCATTCATAATTGCATGCCATTATGAGCAAGCATAATTTTCTTTTCTAAATCAATATACCATAATGCGGTTATTGTTGCAACCACATTAAGTAGTAACAATAACTGATAATAAATATTGATAACTGATAATTATTTCTCATATTGCGATAGTGATGACCAGCTTCTTTAACGACGTTTTAAACTGCTGATGAACTCTTTCCGCAGCTTCACCACATGTATTCGTACACACAAGGCTTTTCTTGTGGTTCTGAATTTAACATTTTTGAATTCACATATTTTATTTTAAATTATAAAGAAGCCCTTCCTTTTTCAAGAAGCGCTTTTGAATGTTTCCCAGTAATAACGTAACGTTGGCTTTAAAGAAGATACATGTTTGTTGCTCCACTATGTCAATAAATTTGTACATTTAGATTTCTTTGTTTGTAAATAGTCCATTTGTATGATCATCCATCTCTGATTGAACAACATACTGAATCATACTGGGTGCCTTCTCTGTCAGCTAAAAACCAGAAGCTAGCATATAATACATATATATATATATATATATATATATATATATAGCTTACTGTGCACCTGGACCTGTTGGTGTCCAGTTGCACCAAACCTGGACACTAACAGGGTGGAAAAAAACATGGCCAAATCCATTGAAATGTCAGTGATTCAGATAGTAGGGTCAGATTTTGGCATCCACATATACAAAACAATCCTGTGCTGCTGTTTCAGTGGTTGAGGATGGTGGTGGTGTATCCTGGTACACTTTGAGCCCATTAGCATTGATTAAGCATCATTTAATTGCCACCGGCTCCCTCAATACCGTTGCTGACCATGTCAATCCCTTCTTGACCATCTACTGATGGCTACTTCCGGCAGATTGATGCACCATGAGTTTTCTGTAACCCAATCACAAGATCGTATTTCGACAGAGCTCTTTTAGAACGTGGTAGGACTGCAGGTTAGCGTGATACGCACGTGGCCAACCGATATGTAGCCACTGCGTGATGCTTACTTGCGAAAAGGGACCGAAATCTCTGAAAAATCTCCCCAAGAATTTTTATGCGTTTTTATGCCATGCAGAATTGAGCAAGGCGTAAACGCAGCAAGATTCCAAACAGTTCATTTTTCTCTGCGTTCTCTGGCTCATTCTAGAAGTTTATAGAAGGGCTACACAATACTGCAAAATCTTCTAATGGCAATAATATTCATAAATACAGTTACTGTGATTAGTTGCAATATATATTTACACCGGATGCAAATGACATTGCCCAAAATGCTACAAACCACAGATTGAAGGACGCAAAAATGAAAAAGAGAGTGGAAAATAAACCAGTCATATATGCTTTAGCATTTTGTGCAAACTCTCGTCTCTGCTGACCTTTTCCTCACACTTCAAGCATTATCTGGCTGTAGAAGATGGATGGAAGTATTATAAATTCTAAACCAGCCTCAAAGAAAGAAACTTTTATCTTTTTCAGCAGATATAGCCAAGACATAAGTGATGCAAGTTATAAGTTCAATTCACAGACCGTCAAAGTGATGTAATGTTTTGATACGTGTTGGAAGAGCAGAAAACCCCCAGTGACTGTGGTGCAAGGTTTAACCAAACAGAAGGAAGGTGATCCACGACAAAACTGCAGAAAGCCGGTTCTGGAGGGAGGACTTTAAGCCTTCTGGACAGATGGAGAGCGTAAACTGCTCGGTGTCAACGTAAAGAAACAGCTTGTGTCGAGGGCTCAGCTTTTAAAGAGCTCACTGAAGACGCTGACCTTGGTGCCGGGTAAAAGACGTATGCTGATGGACAGGGACAGAAAGACGCTTGCACTGACCGTGGGGCTGTGGGAAGATTTGGCAGACCCAGGTTTGTACAGATTATCTAGAAGTGTTCAAATAAGTCTTTTGTGGGATTATTTTACTCCAGATCTGGTTGCAGAACTCTGCCTTCTCATGTAAAGGCAGAGTTATCAAATACTGATTTTTTAAATATTTTTTTCTTTTTGTAAATGACAGCAAACTGGACGCCATCTGCGGTCTTTGTTTCATCACAGCCATATGGACCTCCTGGGTGTCCAACATTAGTTCTTTTTTAACAATGTCAGTTTTGATTAGCAGCCTCCAGCTGTTTTATTATTTATTTTTTTTATCCAAAAACCAAACCGCATGATTTATAGACCTCTGTATTGGGGTTCTCTTTTCCAGAACAGAAATAATTCATGAAAATATGTTTGTTTACACTTTTTCTGCTTTCATTACTCACAATATGAGAACAAGGTCTGTTTGGAGAGCAGAGCAAGGGGGAAAAAAAATATTTCTTAACACTTACAGTATGTAAACCATAATTTGTTCATATGGTTTACCGCCCAGGACAGCAGAACTTAACAAAGTTTGATTGCCGAACAAATGAAAGTAGGAGAAGAAGGTATTTCTTTCACGTTTGAGTTATTTTATTTACATGTCCAGTCCAGTTTGGAAACAGTGCAGATCTGTGTACTAAAGTATGAATATTATAACCACTGGAACAGGAGTCTGAGTGAGGAACTTGGCCAAGCCAACTAGACAAGCAAGAAACCACCACTGGATTGTGGGTAAATCTACATTAAGTCCTATTTTTTTATGTCAGTTGTTACATCAACATCAAAAAAGCTATTTCTGGTATCCAACTTGGCTATTTCTCTTTTTTCAAATAAACCCATAAAATGGTGTGAAGGTCAGTTAGTTTAACTCTTTTTTTTTTTTTTTGCCAGCATTGGAAAATAGTTTTCATTAAAGTTAGAAAACTTTTGTTCCGCCTCAGTGGATATTTTTAAAGATCCTAATTGTAAGAAGAAAACAAATCAGTCTCCTGCTATTTATTTCGTGCGTGTGTGTGGGGGTGTGTGTGTGTGTGTTTCAGTCTGGCCTCATTGCTGCGTGCTACCATGGTTACGTGGACGTGGTCATGGCCCTCTCTCAGTGTCCCTACCTTGACGTCAACTGGCAAGACAACGAGGGCAACACTGCCCTTATTATTGCGGCACAAGCAGGTAAACAGCTCAGCATCATCATCATCATCACACGGAGCGTTGTTTCATTTCTAACACTGTTCTTCTGTTACAACTGACACTTACATTTTGTGTACTTTTGGGGAGAAAAGAAGGAAAACTGAAGGAATTGCTTATTTATGTTTGTAGTCGGTCCTTAACAGGAGCTTAGACGCCATCAGTTTTACACAGAATTATTTTACTTGAGCTGTAGATTGACCAGGATTGGATGATTGTACAACACAAAACCTAAAGGTTTGGTAAAAAAAGGTTACATAAATCCCCTGGTTCTGTACTCTAATTGTTTAAAATATAGGAATATGGGTCGTTGTCCCTTGATGCTAACAATGCTAACGTGAGTTCTTTTGGTCACACACGTCTGCCATTTTGGATGACGAACTAAACACAGATGAACATCAGATTGAAGGGACGTAGAGTCTAAAGCAGGGGTCACCAACGCGGTGCCCGCGGGCACCTGGTCGCCCTCGGGGACATTGTCATTATGGAGCACAGTCAAAAAATTATTTAATTAAATGTTTTTACATTGAAGTAATAACATTTGTTTATATTTAGAGTTTAAAAGAAGGAAATGATAAAAAAGTTTAAAATAAATTGCTTTATGTAAAAAACTCTTTCCTACGGTTAAAGTTCAGAACTATGTGCAGACGTCTGCAGGATATTATCGGTGGGCAGAAGCGTGTGCAGCTGTACATACTCTTTGTACCTTGAGATTTTCCTTTAACCCTCCTGTTGTCCTCATTTTCTGTGTCCTCCGGGTCAAAATGACCCGTCTTCACTAAACCCCCAATATAAGCAGCTTAATTGAATTTTAAACACCAAATTTCATCTTGTATATTGTAATTCACCACAAAATGTGTGAATACTTGAGTTTTCCCTCTCCACTTGAATTTCTATAGCTTAAGAAAAGAAAAAAATGTGCAAAAAGGAGTTTTGAATGCATTTTTATTCATCTCAATGACTCATTTTCTTTTACTTTTCTCCAGTGAACAATTTAAGAGAATGTACAATACAAAAATATGAAAAATAACATAACCCATTCAACTAATTAGCACATGTAGGGCAGTATGCAAGTGCACAGCCTTTGCAGATATATTTCTTACACCTGCA
>CAEGAG010257432.1:0-12376 GCA_903067065.1 Brachyrhaphis terrabensis
AATTACCTCCTCCTTGTGTAGATCAGTTCTCCAGAGCCTTAATGACCTAATTATTCCATTCAGGTGTGGTGCAGCAGAGGGCAATCCAGTTTTCTTTGTTTAATGTGTGTCAGAGTCAAACGGCCTCTGACTGGTTTGGAATGTCTTAAAGACACAGGTATTGATAATAATTTTTGAATTATTTCAATTATTAAAACTCGTTTTGTCTTGATTGAGCTGGAGACAGCAGTGATTGGCCGAGGGTCGCCATGACGATATACAGCTGTGTTGCCATCAATACAGGAAGCTGATCCTGATGACTCCACCAAGCTGCAACATGTAAATTAAAAAGTAGGCGGTCTAAAACAGAACCTTGGGGGACGCCGTAGTTAGCATCATGGATCTGTGAGGAACATTTGTCAATTGCTGATCAGAGTGATCAAATCAATGAAATAGATTTGGCACTGGTCTCTCCCCCCTGCTGTTTTATTTTGAAAATCTTGCTGTAACCTCTGCGATTGGTCACTGAGCACTGATGTCATCCTGTCTCTCCAGTCGTCCTCGGACCAAGACCCCCGCCGACCAATCAAATCTGTGGATCGCCACAACGCCCAAACCCGACAGCATGGAAGTGTGACATCACTGTGACATCATCAGCAGATCAGTGATGTGAGACGTTTAATTTGTTACTTTGGCTGAAACGGCTCCTCCCTCCTCATGTGACTCCGCCCCCTCAGCTTGAGTTAATAAAGGGGGCGGAGTCAGAGTGATGTCACAGAGTGGGTGGGGCTTGTGTTGTAACTTCTGTTGTGAGAATCTCTGGCGCCCCCTGCTGGACAGACGAGGAGATGAAGTACAGAGCAAGCAGAGGGACAAACCCGGTTGCTGATGCTGCGTTCGAGGGGAGTCCGACGTTTGGACGGCAGGGAGCTGCTGCTGCGTTTCTGTGGTTCTGATGCATGAAGCTTTGATGTTTAATAAAAGATGTTCCATCAGCTGCTGCTTGGTCTCTCTGAGTTGGCCTAGTCAAAGTCCCGACCCGACTCCAGCAGAGAATCTGCGAAACATCAGCAGAGCGGTTCTGTCCGGCAAAGGTCAAAGGTGACTCAGTAGAACGGTCCGTGTCTGATCAGATATCAAACCGTTGGACGCCTCAGTGCCGACTCAATGACCTTTGCCCAATGACTTCCTCTCACAGGCCACTTCCTGTCTGAAGACTGTCAAAATAAAGGCCTCCTTTAAAAAATAAAAACACCCAACATCAGTAGAAGGTTTTTATTGAAACAAGCCGAGAGCCAGCAGAACCACAGAGGTCCGAATAGAAATCCAACAAAACAACGTGCTGACAGAAAGAAAACAGAAATAATCACTGAGGCAGACCCCGACCAGAACCAGAACCGTCAGAACCTCAGCAAGACAAAGCAGCTGCTGCTTTCTGATTGGTTGACCTCAGCAGCGATGCTTTAATCTGCGGTTAATTGTTCCCAGTTGCCATGGAGACAAGTAGCCCCAAACACTCCATTACCGTGCCAACCACACGGTTGTTACAGTGTCCAAAGGACAGCAGGTTGGGCAGTGAACGCGCTCAGAGCACCGTCTGGTCAGGTGGCGTCCAGCTGCTCGTCATCATCACCAGCCCCGCCCACATGGTCCAGCAGCTCCTCCTGCTTGTAGCTCAGCGCATCGTCCTCGTCTTGGAACAGGATGGGCGGAGCCTCGCCGGCCTTGCCCATGCCGTGCATGCGCCTCTGGTGCTGCTGCAGGTTGCCGCGGCGATTGAAGCGGGCGGGACACAGGTCGCAGGCGAAGGGTCGCTCCCCGGTGTGGATGATGACGTGCCTGGCGAGCTGCGAGCGACACTTCTTGTCTTTGCCGCAGATGTGGCAGACGAAGCTCTGGGGAGGGCGCGCCCCGTCGGCGTGCACCACCTGCCGGTGCCTCTTCAGGTGGCTGAGGCGGCGGAAGCTGCGGCTGCAGAAGTCGCAGGCGAACGGCCGCACGTCGCTGTGGACCAGAGCGTGGCTGGCCAGCAGCGAGCGGAACCGGAAGGCCTTCCCGCAGACGGTGCAGGGGAAGTAACTGGGCGCGGTGCGGCGCTGCCTGGAGCCACGTGGCGCCTCGCCCGCCTCCGCCCTCAGGTGCACTCGCAGGTGGTGCTGCCGCAGGTAGCCGGCGCGCTGGAAACCTCGCAGGCAGACGCTGCAGTGGTGCAGGTTGTCGCCCACATGAATGCGAGCGTGTTCGGTCAGCTGCGTCTCAGACTTCAGCCGCCTGCCACAGACGCCGCAGGCGAACGCCGGGTCCGGCGCTGCGTCCGGCGGCCGTCTGGGCTCCATGGCGGAGCGGCTGGGGTGCAGCAGCGCCTTGTGGCGCTTTAGCTGGTACTGACGGGCAAACTTGCGACCACAGATATCGCAGAGGTGCGGGCGCTCGCCGGTGTGAGTCTGGAAGTGGATGGCGAGCTGCGAGCGGCACTTGAACTCCTTGCCACAGAGATGGCAGAGCAGAGAGGCGGGGCGGAGCGGCGGGGCGGCGCCGGAACTGTGCGCCACATTTCTGTGGTGCTGCAGGTCATTGCTGCGCATGTAGGCCTTGGGGCAGAGGTCGCAGCGGAACGGCTTGACACCAGAGTGGATCGCCTCGTGAGTCTTCAGCCGCGACCGGCAGACAAACGTCTTCCCGCAGACGGCGCACAGCCAGGCCGGCGCCAACGATCGGCGCTGGCGGCGCGGCGCGCCGTCAGGGTGCAGCCGGCTCAGGTGGTGCCGCAGGTTGTCGCGGCGGTTGAAGCGCAGCGGGCAGAGGTGGCAGGCGAACGGCTTCTTCCCCGTGTGGATGAAGGAGTGGCGCGCCAGGCTGGACTTGTTCTTCATCACCTTCCCACACACGTCGCACACCGTGCTGACCAGCTCCAGCTTCACCTGCTGCAGGCCGGGTCCAGAGTCCGGTCCGGGTCCAGAGTCCGGTTCGGGCTCTGACGGAGCCAGAGGCCGGTCTGAGGGGACACAGAGGAGAGGATGGGTCAGAGCTGAGATGGACCTTCACCCAGCAGGTTCTGGTTCTGATCTCACCTCCCATGGGGGTCCAGGTGGGGTCACCTGTGTCTTCATCCTCCGCCCCCCCCTCCTCCTGCTCGTCCTCCTGGGGGTCAGGTGACCGGCGGCGCGGCCTCCCGTTGCGTCTGGCGCCCTGCAGAACCGGTCTCTTCCTGGTTCTGGTGTCAGTGGGCTCATCAGAGAGTTTGGCTGCAGGTCTGATGATCCTGGTTCTGGTCCGATTCGGGACGCAGTGCTGCAGCAGGGCGCCGCCGTCTGACCCGTCGGGTCGAACTGTCAGACACTGCAGGAGGTCGGCAGACGAGCCTGCAGGGACAAACCGGGTTAAAGTGGGCCCTGGGTTCTGACTGACAGGCTGCAGTTAGACTCCAAGGAATAATAAAGAAGCAAACATCTCTGCTGCCTCCTTGTGTGAGAAACACATCACTGCACCTGGGAATGGGAATCGGGAACCAGTTCTTTTAGAGGACCAGTTCTTGTTTAGTTCAGAAGTTTAATTTAGGGCTGAAACGATTCCTTGAATGATTCAAGTACCTCAATTACTAAAATTTCTCAAGGAAAATTTATCTGCTTCGAAGCTTCATTAATTTATATTTTATTGTTTAATGCACCGTGTGTCGACAGGGTCGTTACTTGCGCTGCTCAGCTCTCACTTCCACCTGAGTTGTTGACGAAAGCTAACTGTTAGCAGCATAACGACCCAATACCAGATTCATGAAAATGTCTGGGTCTTTGTCGTTTTCCTGGGGACCAATAAACATCCTTAAAATGACGGAGCGATGCCTGGAGTACTGCAGCTTTTCTCAGCTGCTGGTTCAGAGCGAACGGCGGGACGAGCCTGCAGGTATTTATCCAGGTGAGCAGATAGACTGAACACGGCGGGCGGCTGAGCTTTAGATGTGTAGCTTTATGGACGAACCAGGAAATAAATTTCAAATCTAGGTGGCCACTAGGTGGCGTTACTGCTGTTATGTTAGATTTACTAATGTTTACTTTATCAGTTTTTTTATCCTATTACTCGATTAATCATAAGAATAAATCAATAGATTACTAGAATATTTGTTTAACAGCCCCAGTTTAATTCCTCGACTCGTTAAGCTGTCGGGGTTTATCGTAACGTGACGTATTTGTGTGATTACGTAACACTCTCTGCATTTTGCTTTAGAAAATATCCAAGATGGCGTCGCTCCAGAGTGCTCTAAAATATGGAAACGTGACCCAACATGTTCAGAACTTTAATCACAGTAAGAGGAAATCACCACACAGCCTGCAGCCGATTTGTAGGGATGTAAAGAGTTTCATCTGTTGCTTAGCGACAGCGGCACTAGAGGGGCGGAGCTTCGAGTGCCGCCATGATTGACCCAGGTAACTAAACTCCTCAGCATCCTGGTTATTGAATTAATGTCTGAATAATCTCAACTGAACGATTACAGTCATACTCAACAGTCTGGGTTCGTTTATCCAATTAAATCACCATTTGAAACAGATAAAGACTTTTATTAGACCCACTGTTCTGCATTAATAATGTTTTTTATTAGTTTGATGTAATTTCTTATTAATACTTTACCTACACTCTGAATGAGCTGAGCAGCTTTAAACGCCTTCAGCACCTTTATGGCTATAAATATATATAAACGCATGAGATTAAAATGAGTTCAAATGTACTTTATTTTGAAAACCCAAAGTCAGGTGGTGGAGCTGCTGCTGAGCTGCGTTCAGGAGTGAAGCAGAACGAGGCTCTTCTGAAGTAGAGGCAGAAAAAAGGCTAAAGATCAGTTCAATGACGCTAACGCTAACGCATGCGCCACCTAAAGCGCAGTAACGCGGTTTAACTGTAGTTCAGCCTGTTTTGCTTCAGGTTTTGTTGTTTGGGGAACAGCAGAGCTTCATGTTGTCCAGTCAGACTCATGATGTTCCTACCAACCATGAGATGAAGGAATCTAACACACCCAGCTGGATCAGGTCCTCAGGCTGCAGTAGTGCAGAGGCAGAGCGTCTACCTGTACAGGTGAGGCAAGAGAGCAGCAGGAAGGAGAGAGAGAGAGAGAATGTGTCTCACCTGAGTGTCTCCAGCTGAGGTTCTGACTCAGCAGGTTCTGGTTCTGACCCAGCAGGTCCACCTGGACGGCCGCCTCCCTGGTCTCGGCTCTGCAGCTCTGGCAGCCCACCTCCTTCCTCGTCCCCTCCTCTTCCTCAGGACTCTCCCACTGGCAGCCCACCTCCCGGCTGCCGCCCTGCCTCAGCAGCAGGATGCACAGCTCCTCTCCTCCACCAGGGGGCTCCATGGCTGCTGCTCCTGCAGGAACATACAGCAGAACCAGAACCAAGTCAGAACCAGAACCACTGGACAGAAAGAGAGCATGACCACAAGGAGATCTCATAGAGCTGCAGCGCGTAGAACACAGCGTGATCCAGATAACACGGCTCTAGGCTGAAGTCAGAACCAACCCAGACTGGTCTGAGGGTTTCCATCTGGACCCGACAGCAGAACCAGCAGAACCCCAGGACGTTCTGGGAACCACCGGAACTTTCTGTAACCATGGCGACAGAGGGACGGCGCTCCACAGACAGAGCTGGGCCGGAACCAGCTGGGCCTCCACCAGGTCCGAACCTGACCCTTCCCTGTTCTATCGCAGACTCAGTAGAGGTCTGGGTCGATTACCGGGTTCTACAAAGCCTTCCGGGAGGACAGCCCGGTCCACAGCGGTTCGGTTTCCTCTGAACCACAACCTGCAGGCTCAGGTTCGGTTCCGGTTCGTTCTAAGAGAACCTCTAGTTTAACCGAACCCGCGAAGGATGAGCCGGTTAGCTCGATGCTAACTCACCAGGGAAGCTCACCTGACGGTCGCGAGGTCACCTCCGCAGGATCCACTGTGACGTCACACCCGGAATATAAAGATTAAAGTCCGAACTCCATGTTCTGTTCAACACCGGCCCTGACGAACCCAACCGAATCAGAACCACAACAGGCCACGCCAGGAACCTGCTGCTGCTGCTCTTCTTCTGCTGACCGCTTCCTGCTCGCTACTGCCCCCAGTGGCCGCGACGGGAATTACAGGCTTATTATAAACTTTTATTTTTCAAAATAAAAGAATCAATTTAAATGTAAAAAAAAAAAAAAACCTCTTCCACTTCCATCCATTGTCCAACACGCTTATCTCTGCAGGGTTCCACACTGGAGGCCTGGAAAATGTACTGTTATTTATTATTGTGATTATTAAACAGAGAAACTTCTCCTTTGCTTACAGAAGAGGTGACCCAACTACTCTGGTACACTACTGCCATCTTCTGGGAGGGAGAAGATTGGTGGCATCATTAATCAAATGTGTAGATGTTGACGCTGGAGTGAGCAGATTATAACAAACATCTCCGATAAATGTATGCACCTTATTCAATGTGAACATGAATAATCCGCCTGGCTGCTCTTCAATAACCGTTTTTAAAGCAGATAGCCAGCATAACCATGGTGACAACCTGGAAAGCATCAGGTAGAAGCCAGAGTTCATAGGTCCCAAATGAATCCAAAAGGAGAATGAAGTTGTGCCTGCAACTGGTACAAGAACCGGTACCAGAGATGGTACCTGATGAAGAATAATGAGGCTGCTTAGTGGCCTAGTCAAAGGGAAATTGGTAGTTTCTGTGTATTTCATACAGAACCAAGTTAGTTTTATAAAAGTGCGCAGCTGAAGGCTAGGGGTGGTTACTATGGTAACGCCGGGTCTTTAAGTGACAGCCTACCTGAACTGGACCGGACAACATTTAAAAACTGATGTAGAAATGACATGAACATTCTGCAGAACCAGAACCCGGTCCGGCATGTGTGCCGCGTCCATTCAGAGACTTCAGACAGTGTGTTCAGTTTTATTGGAATCATACAACATAAATAAAAGCTTTCATTACAGTGATGTTCTTCTCAGCACCAGAACCGAGCTTTAACTGGGTCCAGTCACGATTGGGTCAGAGTCAGAACCATCTGACTGGACCGCCAGCGCCGCTGCGGTTCTGATGGCGGAACAGGAAGATCTTCTGCCATGATTGTCAGCCTCTGTGCTTCACAAGAACGACGACAGCAAAGGAATAAATACTCCATATGTACACTATTCACACGGACCGGGCCCACCAGGACCAGACTGACACAAGTGGACCAGACCAAGGTCCAAAGTGAGACCTGGTCCGGTCCAGTTAGTTTCAGCGACACAAAACACCAAGGAAGAAGACAGAAGATGAACACTGACCCCTGGTGTTCTCCAAGGTGAACTACGCTACTGTGGCAGGCCGTTGCCATGGAAACCTGGGAGATGAAACGCTCCATGATACCGAGATCCTGACCAGACTACATCAGTAACTGAACCGATATTGGAGTCACGAGGGACGGGTTCAGCAGAACCAGAGGCTGGCCTGGCTAAATTGGTTTAGAACTGGGTTGGAATTATCAGGATTAAACCGGTTTAGAACCGATGTGATCAGGATTAAACCGGTTTAGAACCGATGTGATCAGGATTAAACCGGTTCAGAACCGATGTGATCAGGATTAAACCGGTTTAGAACCGATGTGATCAGGATTAAACCGGTTCAGAACCGATGTGTTCAGGATTAAACCGGTTCAGAACCGATGTGATCAGGATTAAACCGGTTCAGAACCGATGTGATCAGGATTAAACCAGTTTAGAACCGGTATGATCCAGGTTACAGTGTAAACATGGTTTGATCACTTCACAATCAGACGTGGTTAATGGTTTCCATGGCAACCAGAGGTTGTGTCCACCAGTCTGAGGTCAGGCACGTGAACAGAACCAAAACCAGCAGAACCCAAGTTCCTGCGATCCGGTCCGATCACAGAGCCTCTTAGACTGTCCGTCTCTGTCTGAACGGACGGTGTCCCACCTGGCTCATAGCTGGGCCCCCAGCAGAGGACCGGTGTGACGGTCTGCAGGAAGACCGTCCAGAACCAGAAGAAGGTCTTTGGAGTTCTGGAGGAACCATTTACAACATGCATGTCTCTTTGGACTTCCATGAATAAAAACAGAAGCAGATTTGGGTCGGGTTAGGGTCGGCGCTGGTGCAGTTCTGCTGCCAACCACAAGATGGCAGCAGAACTGATGAAGGCAGGACTGGTTCTGCTTAGTCACGGTTCTGATTCTGCCGAGTCAAGGTGTCCCAGTAGTGGGACGCTGTCCTGCTGCTGTCCAGGAAGACCTGGTAAGGAGGAACCGGACCTGGAAAGGATGAGGTCATCGCAGGTGGGCGGAGCTTCAGTCCGAGTCACTGCCAGGTTTACGACACAAGAAAAACCAACAAGACGACCAAGAGGACAGTCAGGGTGTCCATGCTCGCTGTCTGTCCAATGAGGCGGGACACACCTTCCTCCTCCTCTTCCTCCTGCAGCACAATGAGGAGGAGGAGGAGGTGATGAAGGGCGTGGAGGTCCCAGCTAAGCAGAGTTCAGAAACTCCAGAGCCACTTCATAGCAGAACTTATATTGTTCCTGTGGAGACACAAAACAATGAATAAATTCTAATAATATAACATAAAGCCCAGAATGTATAAAAAAGCCCCACAAAGTATTAAAAGAGACAACGTTATTAATGACCTTTTAATAATACGTAATGCTAATAATTTTGATAATAATGATAAAATATTGACGTTTCTCAGCCTCACCAGAAGGTCCACCATGTTGGGTTTGTTGTTTCTGAGCGTCTTGACGGCGTGGAAAACGTCCACACAGCGCTGCTGCCTCAGCATCTCGCACACGATGCTGACGCTGCAGAAGACGCCGCTGCGCCCGCCGCCGTTCCTGAGGGACACGGGGAACATGGGGGACATGCTCAGAGAAAACGGCATCTGCTCCTCCTTTATTTGACCACCAGATGGAGACATAACAACACTGAAGACACAGGAGCCCAGAAACGGTTCTGCTGGACGAGTCCTACTGGAACCACAGCAGGTCCACTGGCCCACTACCACCAGTACCGCCGGCCCGGTCCTCCTCAGTAGGCCTGCTGTGGTTCCAGAAGGACTCATCCAACAGAACAGAGTTGTGTCGGAGTTTGGATCAAAAATATCGGAGCAGCTTCACCAGAGCTGCAGCTAAAGCCGTTAGCACATGGAGTACTGCGTAGTACTGGGCAGCACTGCGTAGTACTGGGTTACGGTGGCCCTGAGGTGCAAACCATTTCAGCAAATTGAAAGTACAATTACAAAAGCGCTACAACATTAATGAAAGTGTTTGGATGTTTTTAAAAACCACATTAAAGCCAGAATAACTTCCGGTTCAAAAGTAAAAACGATCTGTAGTCCAATCAGCGATTTCTTAGGTTTCCCACTGGGACATACCTCTCCCGTTTTGTTCATGTTGTAGCGCTTTAGTAATTTGTAATTGTGCTTTCAATTTGCTGAAGTGGTTTGCACCTCAGGGCCACCGTAGTTTAGCGCCGCCTACCGCTCATGTGAGCAACCTAATACTTCCAGGTCAGGTCGCTGCATGTTCCGCATGTGAGATTGGGTTCCTGGTGTAGTCCCGAGAATGATGCTCCGAGTGTTAAGTTGAGGACAGACAGGAGGGCGGGGACGTGACGTGGGGCTCTCTGAGCGCTGGGAACTCAGGTGAGCCTGATGAGCCTTCGTAGGTTTACCTTAAATCCCATCATTTGTAACTGCATTTCAGCTGCATCTGTTATTGCTTTCCGTTGAGTTATTGTGGAAGATATAGTAATTAAGGGCACGTGCTGCCAGCTGCCGCCATGGTGTAGGGATTCTATCTGGCCACATGATGGCGCCAAAGTGCCTGTTATGTTAAACTGAGTCAGGCAGGCTGTGTTTGTGGTTTTCCACTGAGATTATGCCTAATGATCTAATCTTTACGTGAATTGAGTTATTTGTGTATGTTGTGTATATTTGTGTATTTATTTGTTATTACAGACTGCTGGCAACCCTGAGCATCAAGGCAAAATAAACCAGCTCACATCTACAGTTAAAGTTTCGGTCTCATGTCCTCCTTCCTGTATCCTGACCGATACACCATCTTGTTTGCTGCAAATACCTAAGAACCTAACCTAAACTAACAGTAGTACTGTGAGAAGTACTGTGAGTAGTACTGGTAGTAGTACTGTGTGCAGCCTCACAGGCAGTGGACGACGGTGCGTCCCTCGCCGCCGTCATACTCGTCCTGCCATTTGTCCACCTGGTGAACGAGCTTCAGGAAGGAGCGCTTGGAGACGGGCGTGTCCCGGTACATGGGCCAACCCAGGAACTGGAACTGCTGCACCATGCGGTACCCGTCCTGCGGCTGGAGGGGGACAGGAGGAGACGGGGACAGACTTTAAATCAAACGCACTCTGAGAGGTAGGTGGAGAGCTGGATCGAAGGAAGAAATTTCTCACAAAGTTAACAGAAAGTTAGCAGGAGGTTAACAGGAAGGTGTTTAAAAAAGGAAAGCAGAAGCCTATGAGGCGTTCAGGGCAGCTGGGAGACTGTAGGCTCCAGTCCCAGGAGCGGAAGGTGTGAAGATCAAACGCACCCTGGCGGTGTTGTAGATCCTGAAGATGCGGCTGATGACGTCCTCCTCCAGGTCCGCTGAGACAAACTCCACCTGCAGCGAGCCAAGGCGGTGGACGCCGTTCTCCGGCCAGTACTGGGGACACAGCTGAGACAGAGACGTCCGTCAGCCGCCGGACCGCGCGGCTCGCTGCTCACCACTGACCTTTGACCTTACCTGGGCGGGGTCCACGTCGTTCAGCATCACGATGGACGTGCAGTGGTAGTCTAGAACCAGGCGCCAGAAGTCCTTCACCGTGTTGGGCAAAGGATGCTGGGTAACGATGAAGGCCGACGGCTGCTTGTAGCTCTGCAATACACCAATGCAGGCAGTGAGGTCACACGGCACAACCCTGCTAGCATTAGCACTAGCGTAGCATGACATACGTCCATGAGCGCGGCGTTGATGTAGTTGGAGCTCTCGCCGTCGATGGTGATGAGGAAGGGCAGGCAGCGGTCCGGCGGCAGAACGTCCATGCAGCGGTTCTTCTCATGGTTCCTAGGCAACAGCGCGATGCTGCAGTCCTCCACGCGCAGGGTGGGCGTCACCATGTTGAGGGTCTGAGCGTGTGCAGAAGGAAGCCATGTTGGATGAGAAGGTTGGAAAGAAAACATGAAACGGATTCAGAGCGAAATATTCTGGACTTTATGGATCAACAGAGAAAAACTTTTAGATTTAGTTCATTTTAAAATAATTTATTATTATTGTTGTTATTAGTATTGATAAAAACAATAGTAATAAATAGTAGATTACTGTAATCTGTACTTCTAAAACAAAGGAATTTAACCAGATATTGGACTGTTATTTCCAATATCTGATGTTGGCTATAATGTCATTTTATTTCATAATAATAATAGATGAAGTTATCAATAATGAATATCCATTACATAAATGTGTTTTAATCTGGATTTTTTAGGAATATTTTCTATATTTTTTTGGCATGTTTTCTGGATATCTGGTGTGATTTTTCCCATGATCCTCCAGTCCTAATCACTGCCCCCTGCTGGCCGTACCCTGAACTCCTCCTTGATCTGGCAGGAGTTGGTCTGGGGGTCCAATCGGTTCATCTCGTAGTAAAGCGAACGCAGCTGATTGGCCGGAACAGCGGTGTTTCCGCAGAGACACGCCTCCAAGATGGCGTCATGGATGAAGACGTACTGCTCCTGTGGACACAGAGGGACGGACGGCGTCATGGCGACAGACAGCAGGACAGGGAAATGTCACGTCAGCCATGATTTATGTCCACAGGAGGAGGAAGAGGGACGTTATGCTGCTGTCACTTCCTGTCAGCTGGAGGATGTCAGGAGATGAAGCAACCTGAGGAGCTTCGTCTTCCTCATTGGGCTCAGCGTGAGGAAGAGGAGGATGGTGATGGTGTGTCAGCAGCAGAGGTCAAAGGTCAGAGCCCAGGGCAACAAGGGTGTTCAACGTCAGAATTATGAAAAAAACATTTCACATTTTGCTGATTCTCACCATAAAAATCGTCATCAATCAATATATTGATTGAGAAATATTGATCAGTGTTCCATTTATTAGTAATCAATAGCAAACCTGAAAGGAGCTCAGGGTTTCAGCTGTTTTTCAGTTTTCTGGAAGTTTGTTCTAGATATGTGGTGCATAGAAGCTGAATGCTGCTTCTCCACGTTTGAACCAAGTTCTGGACCAGGCCTGGAGGTCCGGTCCGGTTTCCTGCAACCTTTAGATCCATCTCTACTTCAACACACCCGAGTCAAATAATGAGGTCATTAGCAGGACTCTGGAGAACCGGACTGGACTTAGAGGAGATTCAGCTGTTGGACCAGAGAGA
>CAEGAG010257455.1:0-12157 GCA_903067065.1 Brachyrhaphis terrabensis
TTATTGCAGTATGAGCTATTCCTGACACTTGTGCTCCTGAGCCATTTTTCTCCATTTGAGGTAAATCCTGTTTATTAATGCTGAAACCGGTTTCCTTTTAGAAATATGAAATGTCTTGCCCAGTGGAGCCATTTTATGAAGAAAAGTAAGATATTTGGTTAGTACCGGTATTTTTAAAAAGAAAGTGAAAGAAGCTAAACTTAAAACAATGTATATGTGAAAATGTTTTCTTTAAAAATTTAAAATTGTTTCCTCATTATGTGATTTTTTGTGACATTCACAAGTTTAGCTTATTCCCCTCAGAAATATAGAAACCTGACTTTTCATTGTTTATGAAAGAGCTAGAAAAAATATGTGACCACAATTTAATCTTCAAACTGTAAAAAGGTGTCTGTAAGAAAAGGAATAATTTAAGTATTTATTTCAAAATAATTTTACATTTTAACGTTTAAAATAGGAACATTATCAGAATCAGTTGAGTCAGAAATAATTTAATTACCAAGTCTGTGTGCATGATCATGACACTTGTCGTGGTCCTTGAAATCTCCCTTCCTTAATACAACAACAAACCATAATAAAAAAAAACCAAGCCAAAAATAGTATTGGACTAAAGCAAATTGCCTGAGATAATCAGAGGACTACTCACAGCTGTGCAATGGGACACTACTTGTATATTCAGTTATATTTAATACATTTTAATATTAATGGAAAGGTAACAAATGTGATACATTTGTGTTATTTATCAAGTCATTGAAAAAATCTGTTTTTTAGATTAATTACACACAGACATAAGCCTGAAATCTTTATTTCTGTTAATAATGATGATTGTCCGTTTTCAAAAGGGACTTTTCTGACAAGCAGACCAGAATGCATATTCTAATTTAATGAATGTGACAAATTAAATGTGAAGTACCTGAAAATAAGAAAAGCAATATTTTTACAATGTTTCATATACAAAACCTTAAGGGATATTAGATAGTTGGAGAAAAATGCAAGACATGAACAATAAAACATATTCTTATATAAACCC
This sequence comes from Brachyrhaphis terrabensis, assembly GCA_903067065.1. Taxonomy (NCBI): domain Eukaryota; kingdom Metazoa; phylum Chordata; class Actinopteri; order Cyprinodontiformes; family Poeciliidae; genus Brachyrhaphis; species Brachyrhaphis terrabensis. The sequence goes on from CAEGAG010257455.1 coordinate 1,031, forward strand.
TTTCAGCGGTACTACTACTACTACTAGTAGAAGTAGTACTACTAGTAGTAGTAGTACTTTAGTAGTACTACTACTAAAAATATTTAAAAAAATAATGTTTTGTTAATTTATTTTGCCTGTAAAATTGCATTTTTTTTTTTACATTACCTTCTTTATTGTTTTTTTTTAAATGTTTATTTATTTTGCGTAATTTGCACAAATTAATCACAAATCATTAAACAGCTGGCACTCGCGGCTGGGTTTGTCCGCGCTGAGCTTCCGTACTGCGGCTTCCCCAGCGCTAATAGCCGCTGCTCCGCGGACTCCTGTCGGTGGTGAATTCGTTCCGCAGGCTTCATGTAGAGACGTAAACATGGCTTTGGTGGGAGGCAGTTCGAGAGGTTTTTATTTCAACACAGTGCTGTCTCTGGCCCGCTCGCTCGCTGCCCACAGACCTGCCACTTTGGAAAAGGTGAGTAAAAAGAAAAACGAACGTTAGTTAGTCGAGTTGGTCAGAATGATCAGCGCTGGTGTTCAGGGTTTCGCTTCGCTTCCGCACAGGCGGTGTCTTTTTATTTTGACCACAGACCTGTCAGCAGAGCTGATATTTGACGGTTGTGTGAGCGTCGGTAAGTACGAGTAACTATTGCGGGGGTTACTTGTCTGTATTTTTATGTAATGTTTGAGAAGGGGTAGGTGAAAATACTGAGCTATTATTTACTGCATCACACTGGCAGAGTAGTCCGACTGGATGAATGCTGCAGTCAAACAGGTTTACAGATCATTGACGAGAGCTCACTCCTTATACAAGTACTGGTATTTGATAGACCATAAATAAAGGTCGATCAAATACCGACCTTTATTTATGATTTTTTCTTTCAATTAGTAAAATAAGTCCAACATGTTGAGCCAGGAGTCCATACGTTGTCAACTAAATTATTTTCTTATTCAGCTTCGAGTTCCAGTGACACGTTTACACTTTGCCAAAGGCGTCGATGTCATACTAAATTAAATAACCTTATAGACTGAAATCATTGCACGTCAAAGTGAATTTTCAAAAAGAGCATAAAATGCACAGACTAAAATTTTGTTGGAGATTTTGATCAGAATACATACAGGGTGGACATATACACACACTCACATCTTTATCAATTTTGACTGGATATTTGACCACATTTACTATCAGAAATAATAGATCACGATTAGATATTTTGATTTTCTGTATCCCACAGTATTTAAGCATATTCTACAAAGTCAAGGGGATTCTAATCACTTAATGTTATCTGGTTCTAGCTTTAAAAGCCTCACCATAGCTGTTCCAAACATCCCTCTTGTTATTCTGGCCAAATAGCTTAATCTTTTTCTCATCTGGTCATAAAATGTTTCCCACAGAAATACATTTGCTCGTCCCTGTGGGCTACAAAGTTCAGTTGTCTATTTTATAGTAGGAGCTTCTTTCTACCAAGAGTTGTGTGTAAATATCCTGCTAGGATTATTCCAGAAGCATGTTGGTAAAAGCTTGTGATTTCCCTTTGACTAGCAAAAGGTTTATTCAAATATTAATCAAAGGTGTGTTTGAGTCTTCATTACTTCTAAGCTGTTAAACTTTAGCATTCAAATTGTCATTTTCAGAATTCTTAGAAGTTGTGTCTTGTATAATTATTCCATCCGAGAAAATAAAAGTTTAATAGATCACTAAAAGCTCAAATAATATATTAGTCATGCTGATGATGAGTGTTTGTAAACTTTAGAAGGTATATGTATTTAAGCTGATATGGTAAACAGATAAGGCTATAGATAGTAAACCAGTTTAGATTGTGTGTTCATAGAAAGCACAAGATATGAATTGTTGTGAGGATGGTCAGAAGGCACAGTGTTGGACCAAATAGGCGTTCTCAAAGAGATAGATGGCAATTTCCTAGCGTCAAATTCCACGTGAAATTTCTTTTATGCCATGTTTGATATACACAACATTTCTATGACAACTGAAGGTAACATAGTTACTTGATTTTGCTCTAAAATGGCACTATGTGCCTGTAAAATATTTAATGCTCGCTGTTCAAGATGTTCTCAGTACCTGCTCTCTACTTCTGTTCTTCAAATTTTTTAAAAATGATCCACAATCACGGTCGTCCAAGTTCTTATATTTCTGCCTCCTTTTTTTTTTTCTTTCTTTTTTATTTTTTAATCACAAATGACAAAACACATTATAAAACTTCTGGACTTTCCTAGTTCTCTTGTATTGCTGTCTGTGGTCAGATGGTGTATGTTTTAAATTTAATTTAATTTGTTGTTCTTTTTTAGGTCCAGAAGCTACAATGTATGTGTCCAGTGGAAGTGCGTGGTGTGTTCACTTTAGACGTGCGGCGCAGAGATGCAGTTATTGCACTCGCTGTGTTTCTGGTGGAGTCTGGCCTACAGGTAGGTGTTGGTCAGTGTTGCCTTAACAGAGTAGTTGCATTTTGTGTTCAGGTCTTACCTGTATTTAAACCAGTAGGTCCATGTTTCACTCCTTTCAGACATGAAGATATATTCATTTTATCATGAAAACATTTAAAGTACAAAAAATATTGGTACTTTTTAGGATGGTGAACCCCAAATAGCACAACAGGTAATCTAATACAAAAAAGTAATGCTTTATATTTTATGTTGTTTTCATTTTTTGTTTTTAAAAAAATGTATTCACTTTAATGTTTAACTAATATCAGTCAACTTCTGGCATCTACTCTCTCACAAGACTCCACATTATGCATATCACTTTTATAAGCTTATTCTCATAATCTCTTTAAGAAGGTGATTAGACATTCAGCTGACCCTGTAAGCCTCTAAACTCATCAAACTGAGACACTCTTCCTTACCCTGGGAGTGAATAGAAGTGATAGCTTAACTTTCACCTTAATGTTGTTTAAATATTGATATAGATCCCAGATCGGATGTCAAATTTTAAGCCTGCCTCATAAATATGAGCTGTCAGAACTTTCTTGGTAAACTAAAGTACTCCCTTGTGCATTTGTTTGTGATGTGTAATGATTTGCTTTTCTCCCACAGCACAAAGACATGATTGTTCCCTACTTGCTGAGCCTATTTAAAGGCCTTCCACGGATCCAGTGGATTGAAGAAGGGTTGGGAAAGAGAGAAAAAAGTATGTGAAATCCTCTTACCTTTGATTTACAGCAACCTCTTTTTACATGCTACAGCAGTGTGCCAAGAGAACATTTTTGTTTTACAAGTACAAATAGAACTCCTTTTAGAAGACATTGATCCAGGCAGTGATTTTAATGTGTCTGATGACTGCTGGTTAAAGTTAAAGTCCACCCACTACTGGCTGGCTCTGGCTCAGTTTGTACCTATCATCATTTTGTTGCAGCCCACTTCCATTTTAAACTTGTAAATAAACTATTTTGTACTCTTTAGCTATTCTAGTCAGCTTATTGTTGTTGGCAGGTAAGTATTTCAGTGAGTTACAGCCATAAATGCTGAGAAAACATTTCAGAAAGAACTTAGCTTAGACAGCCGACACTTGTGTTATCATGACAGATGACAGACTTCTGATCAAATCAAAATAACTCAGTGACTTCATATTAGTAGATAATATGATCTTCAGTGGACTATGAGTAAATTATAAACTACGTCGGTTTCCATTCAGGCACAAAACGGCTTCATGTCAGGTATGAATTGAGTTTTATTTAATTTGAAAAGCAAAAGTGATCAGAACTATAGGAGGGAAAATAGCCTTCTAGTTAGATTTCTGAGTTTTGAATGGAGGAAGAACAGAAAATAGAGCAGAGTTTAGGAGTAGGTGGGAATAGCACTCCATTAAAACCAGTGGTGCTGTGGTCATTTATTGGTTTCCTTATACCATCATGTCATACTGTATGTAAGCTCAGATTAAATACCTTGAAGTTTCTCTACTAAGATATATGTTGCTTCTGTTATTTGTTTGTTAAGCATTACTTCTGCAAGCACAATATGTTATGTAATATATCTAGCTGCTAGTGTTCTGAGCAGCTAGAAACTGTCTCCTTTAAGGGACTTATATTCACCAATCATATTAATAATTTTCTTTCTGTCTTTTAATCTTCTTTAGTTTTATGTACAATATGTATTCATGACTTTTTTTGTTTCCCTTTCTTGTTTTTCAGATTTTCTCCCCGTTGCAGAAAACTTCAGTTTTTGCTTAGTAACAATTTTATCAGATGTGGCTCAGAGAGACCCCGGATCCCGACTTGATGTCAGTTCAAAATGAAGTGGTTGTTTATGATTTTTGACTCCAGTTTAAAATTTTTGCAAGTGCTAACATATTATTTGTTACCTTCTCTGCAGATCTTAAGCACAATAATGGAAGTCATGCAGATATTTCAGGATATAGTCCTAAACCCTGACAATTACGACAAAGGTACATACACAAGTTCCAAAAAAAACAACAATTTGTTAGATAGTGTTTCTGAAAAACGAAGCTTTAGGGCGCCTTTGTTTTCTGCAGTTTTCCTGTGCAGGTACATTATCCCCGGTCTGCTCGGCATGACTCGAGCCTTTGGCCGCTACAGCCAATCAGAAGAAGCCCTGCTGTCCAAATTGTTCCGCAAAGATTTGCCTCAGATCCGCTGCCCCACGGAGGAAAATGAAAGCATGCGACGCAGATCCTTCAACGACTTTCGTTCTATTATGCCATCTGCACTGCTATCAGTGGTTCAGGGCAACAATGTGAGCAAACGGTCAGCGGGCAGCTTGGAGTCCTCTGTACAGGTAGGTGTGCGTTGTGATAGAAAGTTGGTGATATTCATGAAAAACTTTGTTTTCAAAAAATTTTACGTGTTTGCACACCTTTAGCATTCTTGTATCCTGTGTGACTTGATTACTGTTAAAGGTTGAATTGGTTAATTTATAAATGACTAAAATTTTTCTGATTCATGAAGTGTCTTTTAATTTGCTTTGTGATAGACTCTCACAGACCCAGCAGGCCAGTCACCTTGCTCTCCCACGTCTCGCAGCCTACATAACTTTGAAGGTAAAAGTTAAGAATCTCAATTAATCTTGAACACTTTTCTTCTGGAAAATTATTCATATCTTTTGAACTATGGTTGGGCAATACGGCTGAAAAATGTATCACGATATGAGTGATTCATATCAGTCGATATCGATAATCTTTGATTAGTTTTCTGTTTTAAAAAACCGACCTGACATGACCTTTCCTGTTTCACTTTACTTTGTTGTTTTCTAATTTTAACCAGTTATGACAGAGTGGAAAAATCTGGCCATGAGAGGCTAAAGCCTCACCTGTCTGTCGGTCTGTCTTTCTGTCATTGTTTATGTAAATATTTATAATGTTTACTCAGAGAAAACTGTGGTTTGATAGAACTGCCTTTAATAAATACATTTAAATTTGTAATTGCTGTTTTTTATTTTATAGTATTTATTTAATGCTTACCTCATTGTTTCCACTAATCTTTTTATGTTTCTGATTTTATTTTTCCACAGTTGCTGTCCCAGAAAGCAGCTCAGTAGAGTCTGACTACTATTTCACTACAGTCAGTTCCAGTTTCTCTATGTCTCCTCTTTTAATGGGTTCCAGTGAAAATGAGGAGGAGGTTCCTTTAGATCTGCTCCAACAGCTCTTCAGCATGGTGCAGTAGCTTTTTATATTTTACATTTGCTTCTGCTGATTTCCATTCTGCAAATTTGAGCAAATCTTGTTGATTTACAGGTGAAAAACTTTGCTTCCGACTCTTTATTGAAGACTCTGGACACCACTGTGACCGAAGTTACAGAGGTGATTAGATAAAAGCAATTTGTTTAGAATATTAGCAGAGTGCAAATATAAATATCACTTTATATTTGCTTTATGTATAAAATGGAATAATTTATTCATTGCTTTCTTCCTTTTTCATTCTTAAAGTCTAATGTTGGAATCAACCTCTATTACAAAACCTTCAGTGACTCCCTGTATGTGTGTATGTTCAAAATGCTGCGAGACACACTGTACAACTTGAAAGGTAACACATTGTTCTTTTTAATGTACTAAAGCTATTTAGTGGTACATTTACTACTGTATCAAGCTGCCATATTGTATTTCCAGCTTTGAAGTCTCCATTTGTGCGGGAAGTACACGAGTTTGTCCTGGAGCAGTTTAGCAGCAGCCAGTCGGAGATACATCAGATACTTAACGATACAGCGGGGTTGCCCGGGGAACAGAACCTGCTCAAGCTTCGATGCCAAGCCAGTGCTGCCTGTGTGGATCTCATGGTGTGGGCCATCAGAGATGAGCAAGGTAATCCGTCGGAGCAAAACTCCACTATCAAAGAGGAGCCGGATAGTTTTATTTTTTCTAGATGTGTCACTTTGGCTGTTTTTTTTTCTCTTTCCAGGAGCTGAGAATTTGTGCACCAGACTGTCAGAAAAGCTTCAGTCAAAAACTTCTTGCAAAGTTGTTATTGCTCACTTGCCCCTGCTCATTTGTTGCTTGCAGGTTTGTATATAGACCAAATACATACAGAGTAAGAGGAATACGGTACCAGTACCCAAAGTACTGGTCATTGGATGAGAACTTGTCATTTACATTGCTTTGGTTTGTTTTGTCCACTCTGCCAGGGTCTTGGACGACTTTGTGAGAAGTTTCCGGTTGTTGCCCACTCTGCTTCGACTTGTCTGAAGGATTTTCTTGTCGTTCCTTCCCCGGTTCTTACTAAGCTCTACAAATATCACAACCAACTCAGCACAGGTACACACTGTACACAGACTGTTTCAGATGCACCCAGCAGCTTCTTCCTGACCTCAGACTTTTGAGGATTAATGTTTGGTTAACTAACATTGAAATTTACAGAACCCTTAATAATTATTGGCAGCTCTGGTGTAAGACACCTTCATATAAAAGTAGTGTTAAGCTGTATACACAAAACTATTACTCTGAAAGTGTTTGAAAAATTCAATTCTTAGTTAATGTACACTTATTCATTTGGGTAAAAAATACTGCAGCAAATTGTAATGCACCTAAATGTAATGACTTTTGTTATGTGTTGACTTGGCCCTATGTTTAGGATCAATATCCTGCAAAAAGAATCAAAATACAGCACATTTTAAGTTTTCTGTAACAGTACACCAGTTATTTTGTTTAAAATGTCCTAGTATTTCAAAGACTTCATGATGCCATGTCTTTTTAACAGGATTCCTAAGATCTTTAGGGGAGAAACAGACCCTCCTCTGTACTGTTATTCTTTACAACATTATTTTGTGTGTTACTCAGAGTCCACTTGGAGTTTTGCTCCTGAAAAGCCAAAAATCGTAATATAATTTGACCATAGTCCCTATTAAAACCTACTGTAGCGTTAAGCTAACATTATGTTTGTAATTGTAATGGAAGGACAGAAAAGGATGTTTTCTGGCATGACTCCCAGACACAGTTTTGGTTTGTAGATCGTCATATAGTTGTGGTGGAAACAAGGTGAACTCCATGATACCACTTTTCTGCTGCAAGTCTCAGACAGGTTGTTTTGGATTTTATTTAACCTCTCTCCATCCTTCGCACTGTTTGGTAGAAAAACAAACTCGGGTTCTCGTCCAGTCTTGCTTGTCTAGTTCCAGTCGTTTTAAACTTTTAATTATTACTCTGATGTTCGCTGGGGGCAAGTTTAGGCAAATAACTGTTTAATTACTGCCATTTCCTGACTTAATAAGAATAAAACCTGCCCGCCTTCCCTGAATGCGATTGTTTGTCTAGTGTTTTCTCTTCTGAAGAGTGGCCTGGTGAAATGTGCCTTGGTGTTGCATCATATCTGTACCTCAGGAAAACAGGAAGTAATGGATTACTAATTTACAGTTCCTAGGCTCACTGATCAACTGTGAAGAGTAATTTATAGATTAAAAATTCCTTCCATAAGATTTATTTAGTGAGATTTTTTGTGATGCCAATATCTTTGGTGAAAATTTAAAAGTTGGATCCTACATTTTTTTTGTGTCAGATTATGCTACCACAATACAACAAAATTATGTATTTATTTGTGGGATTTAGGTCAGAAGGGTCCTGTATAATATTTCTGTGCTTAGCATAAAATGACACACTAAAAGCTTTAGAGGTCCAGTTTATAAAATACAAAAGTAATCTTGGCTGAAAGCGAAGAGAACAAAATAGTCTGACTACTTACACATTGACATACAGACAGCATCAGTCACTGTTTTAATGATCATCCACCATTGATCTGAACAGTTACAGATTCAGTGCATTTCAGGTTACAGATTTTTTTTTTGCCTGTACTGTCTGCACAGCTTAGTTTCTGATAGTTTACCTCTTACATTTAACACCCGTTGTTTTCTTTAGGCACAGGAGAAATTAGGATAAATGTGACGAATGAGTATAGTCAGTCAACCGTCAACATGTTCACAAATAAAAGAGACCAGCCCTCCATGTACGAGCAGCTCAGAGACATTTCCATCGACAACATCTGCAGGTAAAATGAAAACACACCAGGCACATCTGAGAGTTGAACGTCTGAGGTTCTTTGTCAGTGTTCACTCTGTTCTTCTCCCTCAGATGTCTCCAAGCTGGTTTGACATTGGACAACGTGATCGTAGATGCCTTTTTAGCAAGTCTCTCCAACCGTCTGTATATTTCACAGGAGAAGGATAAGTGAGCTGCATTTCTAGCAGAAAGTTTAGGAAATCTGGTTTAGTCACCCAGAATACATTCAAATGAAGGTGACCCAGAGGAATGGTTTTAAAAATATAACTTTTGCCTCTCTCAGGGATGCTCATCTAATTCCAGAGCACACCATCAAAGCGCTGGGTCATATTGCAGTCGCTCTCAGAGACACTCCTAAAGTCATGGAGCACATCTTACAAATCCTTCAACAAAAGTTCTGCCAGCCTCCATCCCAGCTGGACGTGCTCATCATAGATCAACTGGGCTGCATGGTCATTACAGGGAATGTGAGTCCGAAGTGATCGCACAACTCTGCACCAGATTTAATCTATTTAGGATTAGCGGAAATATAAAAGTTTAGATTGATTAATGTAAAAGTGCATAGAGCTTAAATGTATGTGTTTGGTGGCAGAGGAGGAAGATTTTATATTGTCACAAGATGGACTTGAGTATTACTCAAGTGCATCCTGGTGGGTGCACCAGATGCACTATTCCTGTGCATCTGGTGGGTGTTATCTAATCACTCACCCTCTGTGTTGAATATGTGACACATCAGTTGGTTTTTAATAGGGTATCCTGTGACAACCAGCCAGTGTTGATTGTGATGAACTACATTTAGGAGTTTAAAATAGATCTGCATTTCACTGATTAGCATGTTATCTCTCGTCTTCTTTTCTTCTAGTCGTACATCTACCAGGAGGTGTGGAATCTGTTTCAGCAGATCAGTGTGAAAGCCAGTTCTGTGGTTTACTCAGCCACCAAAGACTACAGAGATCATGGTTACAGGTCAGGATACATCATAGAAACATATTTTTATGATGTTTCTAATATTTTAGTATCAGATTTTATTTACCAATGTGTTGGATTCTAAAAATTCCCCAGTCACCTATAACAGACCCATCTCAGTGTAAAGTACTCCAAATGAAATTTCCACAAAAAATGTCAAGGATTATATTTCAAGGTTTTACCGTCATCCAAGGTTTTTAGTCTCTCACAGGAGAACTGTTTGTCCTTCTCTTTATATGAAATACTTTAATTTTCCACCACCTACTTGTCATCTGAATGCAGAGGTCTTTCAGTTTAGGTATTGTGTAAGAAAATCTTTTTTTTTTTTTTTTTTTTTTATGAAAACCAGGTTAAATTGTATTGTGATTTTAATGAGGGAAAAGCTTTTTTCTTTTCTTGGAGTATTTTCTGAAGTTGGAGGCCCTTAAACTTCTTTGGCCTCTCAAGAAACTTGAAACAATAACTTCATTATGTTTTTAGCTAAGGGGCAGTTTGTAATTTTAGCCCTAAATAATTTATGTTTATGTAGACTTTAGCATGTTCTCTGGCATTTTTTCATCTATCCAACCTTTTTTCCTTCAAGGCATTGCTCTCTGGCTGTGATCAATGCTTTAGCAAACATCGCAGCCAACCTGCAGGGGGAGCAACTAGTGGATGAGCTGTTGGTGAACCTTTTAGAGCTTTTTGTCCAACTGGGACTGGAAGGAAAAAGAGCAAGTGAAAGGGCCTCTGACAAGGGAACAGCACTGAAGGTGTGTTCACCACTGCCTCAGCATCCAAACACAAAAGGAAAATACACATTGCTTTTTTATGTTAATTATTTTTTTCTCTCCATAGGCATCCAGTAGTGCTGGAAACCTTGGAGTTCTTATTCCAGTCATAGCTGTGGTAAGTAAGTGCTTAGAGATGGTTTGTATTCAAATTGTTTTAACTTAATTCCCAAAGTATTAAGCCAAATTTAGACACTTTTCTTCATTTAAGAAGAATTTGAACAAAAACAGATTTTATTCACTTTTCTGATTTGGTTTTATGTATTTTATTATCTCACCATCTGTGGTGTTTTTACATTTTGTTTGAAATCACCATGGTACAGCATTAGAGTATCTACAGTGACATAATAATGTCTGCACACTTCTCCACCCACCTTGTAAATTATAAAACATTAACAGACAGATAACAAGCGTTCAGTGAGCCAATCAAGCAGACTTCGTACTTTGAGCAATTTGAAGAAGTTTGAGTGTTCATTCTGAGTCTAAATTCTTTTACAAAAAGAAAAGAGACTCCTGAGAAGTTGTCTCAAATTGTTTAGATGATCAGTTCTGTGAGGGATTTACTACCCGGCCAATGAACACGAGGCAGTCTGTGCGGTGCTCGTAGATCAGGAACAGGAACGGATGATCTACTGTGAAGCGAATCTGAGAGGAGAGCGGCATGAACCCCACTTGAGTCAGGGCAGCAGCTTCTGTCCCCTCCTCGTTCACAGTGATGGTTCCCTGGTGCTTCAGCTGCAATAACACCATTAAATATTTCAGAATATAAAAAAATGGTGAAGACCGTGAGGTCATTGCTCTGTTTTACTCACCCAGTTCAAGGCAACTTTTTCTGAAGTCATTCCACTGAAATCTCCACTCTCCTTGAAAATGTCAGTGAGTCCCATCTCCTTCAGATTTTCAATCAGGTCATAGTTTTGCTCCAATTTGAAGCGAGGTAACGAGACCTCACGAGTCCTA
>CAEGAG010257522.1:0-12013 GCA_903067065.1 Brachyrhaphis terrabensis
AGAAAGCCCTTCCTGAAATAAATCCCTGCCTTAGAGTGCTGGTTCCTTCCCCTAGTTGGATTGGACTTGACTCACTTGATTCTTTTTTTTTTTTTTTTTTTTTTTTTTTTTTTTTTTTTTTTTTTTTTTTTTCCTGTCCAAATAAATGTAATTTCAGTTACGTTCAGTGACGTGTTTGTGTAATTTGCAGCGACCTGGGTGGGTGGAGGTTACATCAATGGCACAGCTGAGTATGTGTATCTTCCAGACTATGGCTTGGCTTGGGCTCAAGCCCCATTTGGATATGCTCTCAGTCTGGTTGTTGGTGAGTTTTCTTAAGTAGTATATTATTCTTAAATGGCAAAATGTATTATGTGGAAGAAATAGAAACCAAAGCACTACTTTATAGGCTAAACATGTTATTAAAATAAGAGTTTTAGACTGACTGTCTCAAGTGCTCTTCTGTTCACCTTTCAGTGGTAACATTTAAACACGTATCAAATAATAATAAAGTAATAATAATTTTATTATTATTATTTCATTCAGATCCATTTTTTTTGTGTAGAATCTTTGAAGACACAGGCTCTGAAATGTATTTCCATCAAGTTCTCCCTCTTTATCCCAGGTGGTCTTTTCTTTGCTAAGCCCATGCGCTCAAGGGGTTACGTCACCATGCTGGACCCGTTCCAGCAACTTTATGGGAAACGCATGGGTGGTCTTCTCTTCATACCTGCGTTCATGGGTGAGATTTTTTGGTCTGCTGCCATCCTGTCCGCCCTCGGTAAGTCCACATGTCTGCACAGAGCAGAACAAAAATGTTCTTGGATATACCTCAAAGTGTATCTGAATTTCTGATACTACTAGGCTGTGATATCCTTTGACCTGCTCTTGACCTAGGTGCTACTCTGAGTGTCATTGTGGATATCAACATCAAGATGTCAGTGGTTATCTCTGCACTCATAGCAATCTTCTACACCCTGGTTGGAGGACTGTACTCTGTGGCCTACACGGATGTGGTGCAGCTGTTTTGTATCTTCATTGGCCTTGTAAGTTCAAGACTTGTATTTGATTAATTTTATGCGTTGGTCAATCTCTCTCAGAATTATAGACAGAAATGGACAGAAATACAATGATGTTAAGTTCATGTTTCCCTAGAAATAAATTCAATGTGTTTTAAAACTCTTCTGTTCCTAGTTTGTGTTGTTTTTCCTGTGTATTTACTGACGTCTGTTTGCTTGCAGTGGATCAGCGTCCCTTTTGCTTTGACTAATGCTGCGGTGTCAGACATCACCGTCACTGCAGTGAAGAGGGTTTATCAGTCACCATGGAGAGGCAGCATCAAGAAGGAAGACACCTGGATGTGGGTTGACAACTTCTGTCTTCTGGTACTGTCTCTACATGTTTATTCATCTCACAATGTTAGACCTTAAAACTCTAGAATACAGTCAAAAACTGATTTTATCAACAACTTTTTTTAATGTGTTGATTAATCTTGTTGGGTTTAGCTTAAAAGTAAAGGAACTTCTTTGACTTTATTCATTTGTTAATCTAGAAATTATTCAGTAAAGAAATTTGTTACATTGTTAGACACTTGGCCAAGTAAATAATTCATTCATTCCAACACAATCATTCTCTTATGAAATTACTTAATTGTTTCTTTACACTTAAGAAATTTGCTCTGTCCTCCTCTCCATATTTTGAACTTTCAAAACTGTCTCTAAGGATATTCATTTTCTCTTTCTTTTAAAATCTATAGAACAGGATGGATTTGTGATTTTGGTGCTTTCAGATTCAGGTTTCACAATCCTGGCCCTCACTTTTAAATATGTTTTTCCTGGTGGTCATCATGCTGCAGATGCTGGGAGGAATACCTTGGCAAGTGTATTTCCAAAGGGTGTTATCTGCCTCCTCCGCCACCTATGCACAGGTCCTCTCTTTCCTGGCCGCGTTTGGATGCCTTGTCATGGCCGTGCCCTCCGTTCTCATCGGAGCCATTGGGGCCTCCACAGGTTTGAGACATTCACATACACACTCTGTGGTTGTGTTCACCTGTGTGTTTGTTTTGCTGGAGAAGGCTCTGGGTGGGTTCTTGTTGCCCTTAGATCTAAGAAAACCTGGTAAATAGCAGCTGGTTCACCTCATCTATAATGAAGCAGCTATCCGTTTAATAACCATGCTGGATTTTAAATATTGCATTAGAGCGAGGCAAGGGACCAAATTAGTGCTGTGATCTCCAGATTTTTAGGTGTCAGATTTTTCCACAGAGAAGTGATGACACAAATGTGTTTTATCATGTTCTATGAATTTGCTCGATATGTGCAGCGTAATACCATAAGACAGCCCAAATAGAAACAACCAAAATAGAGAAACATGAACAGACAAACGTAATGTTCTGCTGCATCCAGATTTGACCCTTGGTATCCCAATTTGTTCTTTGTTTTTACAGCCCTAACATGTATTCATTTTTATTGCAATAACAATTTTACACAGTAAAAAAAATCTTGCAGTTAAAAATGTAATAGTATTTTTGCAACAAAATTAATTATATAGCACAACTGTGCAAAGGCACAGAGAATGCAGGAGTTGCTAAGTTTCTGCAGAGTCAATAACTACCGACCTCCAAACTGCATGCGGCTCTCAGATTGGCTTGAGATCTGAGCCTGCACAGCTTTATGGTTTGGTTTTTGTTTCTACAGATCCAAGCCACACATTCCTAAATCTGATGCAAAAAATTCAGTGAGGTAAAGCACCAAAAAGCTCTTCAGCAATAAATATATGTTGTCTGGAGAGATGTATCTGACATTTAGGATAATTTTATACTTTCATCTTTGTGACCGATTTGGTCCCCTTTCATTTCAATCATCACTGCACTTCAGTTCACAAAACAATAGCTGTCAAGACATGCCAGAGTGAGTTTGGTTTCAGTGAACTCCACATATTCCAGACCATAAACCAAAAGAACATTTTTAGGATAAATAAATGTCTAGACTGTAAGCCAGGCGTTCTTGTCCAGCATCAGTGTTTGACCTTAGAAATGATCAGACAGCATTTAGCATCCTTTCACGGGCATGTAAGGGCATCTAAGATCCTGAACAGTCTTATTTAATTTTATTAAAAATCTGTTTTGAACTGAAGAGAAACAAACATAAGAGAGGAACCGGGCTCTGAATCATTTAGAGAGATTGGACTTAGAAGAATGGTACATCTCTTTCTCTACATGCTCAAACCATGTGTCTGATATTCTGCTAAAAGTAAATATTGTAATGTGATTTTTTTCCCCCATATCAACACATATGCTGAAATATAATTCTGGATTTCACCAAACTGTTCAATAAGAGATTACTGCAGTAGATTGTCTCTCCCAGGAATAAATAATTTTTTAGATTATATACTGAAAATGCAGTAAATTAAATTGTAATTTTAAATAAGTTTGTTCCTGTTTTTAATCTACAAAAATTGAAACAGAGCATGTCTTCCTCCATTAGAAATAATGATTATTTCTCTTCTTCAGACTGGAACAAGACCAGTTATGGTGGTGAAGCTCCTAAAGACAAAGATGAAGCAGCAATGATTCTCCCCATTGTGCTCCAGCACCTTTGTCCGCCATTTGTTTCTTTCTTTGGTTTGGGCGCTGTGTCTGCCGCTGTCATGTCCTCTGCAGACTCCTCCATTCTGTCTGCAAGCTCCATGTTTGCAAGAAACATCTACCAGCTTGCCTTCAGACAGTCAGTAAGTTCAGGAACATAAACAAGGATTTTGTTACTAATTGCCTCTTTCTGAAGTTGTCTATCTAGTTGCTTATATCTATTCTCTGTCTTCCAAGGCATCCGACCGTGAAATTGTGTGGGTGATGAGAATCACAATCTTTGTATTTGGCGGCCTTGCCACCCTGATGGCCCTGGGTGCTGGCACGGTTTACGGCCTCTGGTACCTGAGCTCAGATCTGGTTTATGTCATCATCTTCCCGCAGCTCCTCAGCGTGCTCTTCGTCAAAGGTACAAACACGTACGGCTCGGTGGCTGCGTACTTGTTTGGCCTGGTGCTGCGCATAGGCGGGGGTGAGCCGTACCTGCACCTGCCTCCTTTCATTTATTACCCAGGCTGGACAACCGAGCAGCGGAAGCACCAGGACTCAGGGGAAATGGAGGAAATTATCATACAGAGGTTCCCCTTTAAGACTGTCTCTATGTTGGCCTCCTTTTTCGGTAACTTTGTTTTCTCGTACCTGGCGAAGTACTTATTCGAGAGCGGAAAGATTTCACACAAATATGACTTTCTGGATGCCGTGGTGTCCAGCCGCAGTGGGGAAATAATGGATAAAACTACTCTTGTTACCCGAGGCAACAACATCGGGCTGTCGGAGTTAGCGCCTGTCAAACCGCGGCTGAGTGTGACCTTGGCAGCCGCCTTCACCCGCCGTGACACCCTGCCAGAGGAAACAGTTGAAGAGGAAGAGGAAGAGTCCAGCCCTGACTTCTCACATAATGAAGAATAATAAAACCTGGATTTCATAAAAATATAAAGACGGAATACCTGACTGAACTGACAGGAGGCCAAGAGACAAGAAAAAAATATCCTCTTTCTGGACTTTAAAGTACTCGGACGTCCCACCTAATTGGATAAGAGCCACATGTCAGGATATTAGACTCTAATTATAGCCGCTTGCTGATTATCACACCTACATATTTAAATATATACTTAGAAAGCACTTATACATTATCACCTTGCATACCTCATGCCTTTTTAACTGGGTTAGAGACACATGATAAGTCCAATTTATTTGACTATTCAGCACTAAAGAAAAGAAAGTCTTCAGATTTCTGTTTATCATCCAAAATCATGTAAAACAATTGACAAGTACTTCACAAGAATTGACAGCACAACTACTGTTTGGAAGGGAATCTATAAAAAGCAATAAGATATACAGCTTCACACACATGCAGCAATTGCAATGTAATCTGACGATGACTATAGCAGTAGAGTAGATCAGCTGTAGGTAATTATGAAAAAATGCATCTATCCTTCATTATGTCAGTTGTTCACGGTGAAATCTGAAGCTGGTGATTTTAAAAGAAAGTGTTTCATTGAAAAGAAACGCCACTATATTTCCTATTACTATTTTATACTCTTACTAAAGAGCAAACTGTGGTTTGAAAAAAATGCAATGAAGTGAGTCAAAAATATCCAAGCAGAAATTACTGTAGTTGGCTGAAGCATTTGCTTTTGCTCTCATTAATGTTGGCCGTAGAAACAGTTTAGTCAAAAAAAAAAGGTTGGTGTTTTAAATGAACCTGTATTCAACTGCCTTAAAGATGCTCATAAAAGAGATATTTTGTTTTCATTGTTCTGACCAGATTCATGAGAGAATGGAGTAAGAAAGACTTTACAATGAATGTAAAATCTGCAGAAGATCTGGTTCAAATTAAATGGGACACTTCTCCTTCTTCATGTTGCAGAGCGTTGTGTTTGCAGGCTCTGACTTACCTTCTGCCAGTTACTTGTTTTTGCAGAAGCAGTGAATAGATTATTTTCTTGTGACATGTGTATTTGTATATATGCTGTATAAGGATAAGACATATGTAAGAGTAACAATTATTGCTGTTTGAATTATCCATCTGTGACAAAAAAAACAGTCATTATAAATGTTTATTTATTTTTGATGTGATACAAAATAATAAAGTCTCAAAAGAGTGAAGATAACGATAAAATATGCCAAAGTAAATTCTTTGTAGCAGCTTTATTGGTCTATGGATTTATAAAAAAAAAACACAAAAAAAAACAGGGACCATCTGCATTTTTGGTCCTTTTGAAAAACCAAATTAACTGAAAAAGTCCAAGACTCACCATATTTTTGTTTTATGTGTGTCCATAGAGTTTTTGTTGTTGGTATATACTGACGAGGTTGTGATAAAAAGTTTCAGAACTCCTTGTTAGTATATAAAGTGAAAGCAAAGGGAAAGCTGTAGAATATTTGAGTTCCCGAAACATGCAGATTTTCTGTAAAAACCTTCTTGTTAAAAAAAAGAAAAATACTGACTCAAATGGTCAAGGTAAAGGCTTATTTTACATTCTTTGATTTCATTCAGCAATATTTAGAAAAATGTCAAACATTTGCATAACTGCTGATGTGTCTTGGAATCCAGGAAATCTTCAAGCTTGATGGGAAGCTCAACCAACAGAATGCATCCAAGTCTTCATGCCATAACAGTGTTTTCAAATCTAAACCAAAGATGTTAACCTCAGACTTAGTTTTGCGAAGCAGAACTTCTTCACATATTTTATTTTGTTGCTTTCTGTTTGAATCATCTCTCTCAAGCTTCGCCTAATGTTGTTTGTGTTTATCTTTAGGTCTAAAGTTGATAGATATAAGGCTTGATTTCCAGTACTGCCAATTGCCTTGGCTTTTCAAATCTGTACTTTTTTTTTTTTCTGTTCGAAACATTACAAATATGTTGTTCCAAGCTCTATCATGTCTGTCGAGCCCTTCAGCGAGTTGGACTGAGGAAGACTACATGTTGAAAGACGTGACTAAAATTACAATCGCATGGCTTGCATCTTTGTCCCCCTCCTTGTCCACAGTGAAAGACAGTATCTTAAAATAGCTCTCCTTGCTGCTTATTTACTTTAAGTGCTGTACTCTCTCCGGTTGTGGACTAGGGGAGGAGCCAGAAAGGGATGGGCGGGGTTGCTGTTGCTCAGGCAGGGAAAATGGATGAAAGGCGGAGGCAAGAAGCCCACCAACGACCATTTTCATGGAATTCGCCAACCTGGATGCAAGGAAATGACGCAAGTCTTTGACGCATTCCCTGGGTCTCCTCCCCCCATAATCATTGACCTCTTTGATGTCCTTGAGAACTTAGACCAATCCCATAAAAAGGAGAGATGGTGGGGGGAGCGAAAGATTCCTGCCTCCATTCAGAGAAAGTGACTCTGAGAGCACTCATGATAATTAACAATTATGAAACTAAACTGTTGCTTGTCCAACAGGCGATCCATTTTTCTGTAGCGCTTCACAGAAGGAGAGGAGACTGATGGGGGATGGTTTGTGTGGAACGTTTAGATACAAACCAAAACATTTTTTTGTTACAGCCACAATTATGTTTATAATGTCCTATAATGTCATTGTGTTTTATGTGGGCACAATACTTTTTTTTTTTAATTAAAATGTTGGATTTAGTAATGGGGAGGGTAAGGTTCTTGTAAAAACATCCAAAGTATCTCTTATCAGCCAAGCCTGAAGATGGTCAGATATCTGAAAATCAAAAGAAGCTCAAGGAGGGGGTCAAACTGAGCAGGCAGCATGATTAGAGAAATGAAATGAAAGCACTTTTCTTTGCTGTGCATGATCTGACCCTGTCTTTCCTAATTTGTTACAGTCTTTTTTTCTTCCATAAAAATGAAAAGAAAGGGATTTCTGTGATGAGATTACCAGCAGCGGATGATACATTTGGGTAGACATCTGATGTGTTGTAGCTGGAGATGACTTTGTAGAGATGGCTCGAGGCAAACTGGATGTCCAGGTGGCAAAGCACTTGTTCAAATCAATTATTGTGATGAGGATGCAGTTTTAGTTGGACTGTAAACGTTTTGAAGCAGATTCCAATTTTGTATGGACTGATCTACACAGTAAGATAGCCACACTTGTCAAGAAAAGAAAATATGTTTAAACGTTAAATCAATGGGCTTCACTAAATTGTACCTGAGATCATACTTTAGTCTCACAATCATGTTCTATTTATCATAACATAACACTTATGTCACCAACTATAAAATTGTAGTCCATTAAATTTCCCGAGTTCTGAACAGCAAAGGTTCAACATGTTTTGTGTACAGTTATAACTGGATGGGACTGCATTCAAACCACTGGGTGTGGTCTCTGCATCTCCTTTCAGGACAAATGCGTCACAAGACCTTCCATATCTCAAATAAGGATGAGAAACAATGATCATCATGGCAGGTTTCTATTTACGTCTATCATAAGTAATGTCCCCTGTAATTTAATTGGAAGTCAGGTCATTGAATGATTGGGAAAGGGTGGGGAAGCAGGAGAGGTAAAAAAATAAATAAATAAAAATGTGTCTCCATCTTATATTGATGCAAATGAAAGCAAAAATTGCCTTTTGGGATGAACATGCAGCTTTTTAATAGTATACACGGTGTTGGACACCCACACACACACATACATTGCGATAACGTTATGCCTGATTGTTTCCCATATATCTCTCTATCTCCTCCATTAGTCCCTTCAAGGAGCTGAGGAGCATCTACAGCAAAACGAACACAGCGACTGTTCAAATCAAATCAGCCAGGGGAACCTGATTATAGAGCCAGCCTTGCTCCACTCGGGTCGGCTGCAGGTGCACAGTCTGGAGCTCACCGCAGGAATGAGACAGGTTTCTAACAATCTGCAAGTTCAGTAATTCTTAACCCTTGTACGATCCTAATAATCTGTTTACACCCCTTGTCCTACGGGTCAAAAATAACCCGCCTAACAAAAGCCCCAAAATAAAGCAAATTAATTGAATTTTAAATCCAAAATCTATTTTACATGATGAAACAATCTGTTATTTATCAATTCAACTCAATTTAATTCATTTTTTATCATATATTTTTGTTATACAGTACAAAAAGACGATCAACAGTATTACAGGTGTGTGTGTGGGGGAGACGGGGGGGTGTTTGTTTGTATTAGAGAGAGTTTGTTTGTGGCCTTTGAACTCTTTTTCTGGTGTTTAAATGCTTTTATAATTCACGGGTCAAAAATGACCCATAAGACAATCATTGTACCCTAGTGGTGTACAGCCCAAATGGAAATATAAACAAAAACAAAGTATCACTTTTTCTAATGATGGTATCCATTTAGGAAAAGTCATAAAATTTCAAGTCGGAAAAAGATAGGTTAGGGTATTTTTTCTACAGGTAAACAAGGTAATGGGTCACTTTTGACCCACAAGACAAACACAAGGGTTGATGAGTCAGAACTGTGAATCAGTTTCACTCAGGATCACTGACACTTTGTCAGTGATGTCACCTCCAGTAGGTGGTTGAGAATACTTTTCTTTTTTGTATTATGGTCAGTGATCTATTATTTCAACTGATTTGAGTAGGAACATAAACAAAAGTGATGTAAGTCCAACACACTGCTGTCTATTGTTTTGGCTTTCCAGTTAGATTTGCCATTCATTCTTTATCATTATTTTTCAGAAACTCTATAGTAAAATTGTAGGGTAAGTCTTTACAGTTTTACAGTTGTTCTAAGATTGGAAGAAGAATATAAGATTTTAGACCAACAGCATCACAGATCCACACATTTATATCTATTTATGGCAATAGTTGTCTGTTAGATCCACATTGAACGTTTGTTGTGGAAAAGCTCAATCTGAATTTCAGCTGATCAAAAACTGTGGTTCTAGTTTGTGACAGAAAGATTGAAAATACTTTTTTCCTGTCGTGTCTTTCTTGTCATGTGTAGCAGCTCCCCCGCACTTGAATTAATCAGCCAGTCTCGACGGGTGAATTTAGCGTTTTTATTTTCTTGATGACGATCCACCAGGATCATCACATCAGTCACCACAGTCATCTGAGTCACCAACAGTCACCGTGAAAACTAAAACAAATACAAATATTAGAATACAAACACAAGTTACAATACAAACAACAAAACAAAACGTACCTCGCTGCTTTCACTGGGGCACACTAAGTGTTGATTCCTTTGTGCAAACATCTTGACAGTTCAAGTCATTCATTCATACAATGATTCTACCCTCTTTTATAGGGCCTGCCCTCATTAGCTACGGCAGCCCATGAGGTACATACAAAAAACCCACAAAACATTACAAAGTGCAAATACCATTAAACAAACAAAATATAAACCACCAACAATGTTAATCAAAACAGACAAACATCCTTAAACAATCTGCAACATTTTTAATTTAGAAAATTCACGGAATAATTTAATTTAAATAGACTACAAAAAATAAATTTAGGCAATTTCATTTCAAATGGGTCACTATCCATTACATCATGTCTTTATAACAAAATAGTGTCTAAAGGTTATTATGGAGACTCAGTGATCCCAACATACCACTCATTCTTGCAGTTATCTTAGCACTAACTATAAGTGGATTGGGTGGGATTTTTATCTACCCATCATGAGGACCCCCATCAGGGGTCCTCATCTGGCCTCTTTCTCATAATTCCACTTATTTTAAGTTTCCCTTACACTGTAATGAATCCAAATTTGGGGAAGTTGCTATTTTTTGTAGCCATTCCCTGACTTGTTTCACATTGAATTGGTACCACAGGGAAACAGAAAGTCAGGAGTTTTGAATTAAAAATGTTGACACATAAATTAGCTTAAAGATCAAAGTATTAATCCTACAAGTGTTTTTTTTTGGGGTTTTTTACGTTTTTCTAGGAATTATAACAAATGTAAAATTGCAACACCAATAATTTTGTTGAAAATTATTTTTGGTTAATGCGTTTTGTGGTTTGTTTAATCTGAGATCATGATCTTGCAAAAAAGTATAATCCATTTTTAAGCATTTTGCAGATTTTCATTTGCAGGACGAATAATTGTGGATTGTTGACATCTGCATAAAATAACATTCATATCAAATTGTTTTTGGTTTTGCAGCACAGTTTGTCTGCTGTGTGCCATGTTTTTGAGGAAAGTAAATAATTGAAATATTAATTGTTTGACAGTCTTTGGATTTACACAAAACAGGAAAAAAGACTAAATCTGTCCAAAAACATCTGAAGTTTCCCAGTATTCCTCTACTTTTAATCGAGTAGTGTTGCCCTGCTTTGCAGCGTGCCTGTAAAGCAGGCCCATCTCTTTTATTAACACAGAAAGGAGGAGTGCCTTGGATGGACTGTCATTTTTCTTATACCATTGAAAATCAGTGGAGAGAATAATCGAGCGGCCATATACACACTCCCTTACACACACTTAGAAAAGCACACATTATCCCCAGAGGACCTGCTCACCCTCTGAATGGAGCCACTAAGCAAAGCAGGGTGGATCGGCCGCTGTGAAGCGGTCACATACACACAGCTACTCCGAAGGTCCCTGATGAGGATGCTGATAAGGAGTGACAAAGGGAAGGAAGATGGACCATTTGAAACAATAAACCTTACATTTTACATAGTTTTCAGCTGGCAATCATGAACCTTTAGAACATTTTTAAGATGAAAGCCAAGGCCCAAGTGGACTTGACAGACAGTTGTCATTTCATCTATTCCATTTAATTCGCTTGTAAAATTAAAGTGTAGAACAGAAGAACTGTAGGGAAGTGCAGGTGAAGAAACAAAGGACAAAGACTTGGGGAAACAATCAAAGGGTCATTTTACCTCTTAGCTCATCCCGACGTGCATAAGCTTTGAGCCACACCCAGTCTTACTTTGCACAATGTGTGTGCATTTGTGTGTGTGTATTTGAGTGTCTTTTGGATCACAATCAGAGTCCCGGTTGAGTCAGAGCCAGAAGGTCCATTAGGGCTGATTGAAGAGCACAGGGATGCAAATGTAACCCTGAGAAGAGGTGACAAGAACGCTCTCTACCGTGCTTTCTCTCTCACTCTGCCTAACACACTCACCCAAAGACACAAAGCAATGTCCACTCTCATAAAGAATGAGTTCAAATGGGCCCACAAGCAGCTACGTCATATGACAGACCCACATAAGCAGCCGTCATGTGATCAGTTTTCTGTGCATGCACATGCAATGTTTCAGGTAGCAGTTGTGAAGAAAGTTACCGTATTTTCCGCACTATAAGGCGCACCGCATTACAAGGCGCACCTTCAATTAACGACCTATTCCAAAAACCTTTTCCATATATAGGGCGCACTGCATTATAAGGCGCATAGAATAGACGCCCCGGGGGTGGATGAGATTCGGCCTGAGTTCCTTAAAGCTCTGGATGTTGTAGGGTTGTGTTGGTTGACGCGACTGCAATATCGCATGGACATCGGGGGCAGTTCCCCTGGATTGGCAGACTGGGGTGGTGGTCCCCCTGTTCAAAAAGGGGGACCGG
>CAEGAG010257526.1:0-84497 GCA_903067065.1 Brachyrhaphis terrabensis
CTGAACGGAAACACATCGAACTATTTCAGACTTAAAAGTCAGGCTCACTTTTAAGAGTTGGTTCTGACTCGAAAGTCAGAACTAATTCTGACTTAGAATCAGTGACTTAAAAGTCTAAACCAAAATGCGCTGAGAACAAGACACAGGAAAGAACATAAAGTCGTATATGTTTCTAAAAACATGGTATATTTACTGAATGATATTGTGAAATTTTATACTGACCCAAGCCTTTAGCTAATAGTTGCTACTAATCTGAAAGATACTTTTTTTGTTGAAAACTGATAACACTGAGTGTTTGGTCTAAACTACCCAACACCTGTCCAAACAGCCTCAGCCTAACATCAACCTAGAATTTGGGTTGAAGAAATAACCAAGCAGTCATTGTGTGTGTAACTTTAGCTGCTTCCTCCACAGCACATACGTGTTTGTGTGGAGTGACTCATTCACGCCTGTAGTCCAAGAAGCCTCTGAAACCCACTCATATTCCGAAAACTGTCAGCTCTCCCACCCAACCTCTGTATTGATACGTCAGGTTTGCACGCATACAAACTAGAACTAAAATTACAGAGTCTCTGTGATGGTGGCCCACTAAACCTGAGCTCCTCCAGCCTGAGGCTTCTGCATATTTCCTGTCGTCTGCATCAGTGACAGCCAGTCGGCTCTCCTCCGTCTCACTCTGGGAGGCCAACCTTTTAGCATTTCCAGCGATGTGCCTTGGAAATCTGTTTCCAGGGCAACTGGAGTAGCAAATACTCTCAGAGTGGCTTCTCACTGGTGTGTTCTTTGTTTATACCACACACATATATATCTGTGAGGATGCCTTGAATCATAGCACAAAAGGGCCACAATCCAAGACATTCATAATCCGACAAATACATATTTCCATGATGGATGAAATACAACTATTCTAAATTCATTAACTAATTTTGAAAAAAAGTATCAATCTTTATAGGAGCTAAATCTTCATGATTGGATGAATGAATGAATTGACTTTATGTCAAAATCATATATCTTACTTAAGGGATTAAAGATTTTAAGTTTAAAAAGTCAATTATGAAATAATTCAAAAGGTGTGTCAGATGGACTCTGAGAAAACTGGCAATACGTTTAAACTAGTCAGCTTGTCTATAACCAGGTTAGCACTGCTGACAGATAAAACACACTTACAATGCACTACAAAACTGAATTCATGAAAATTAGCAGGCCTTCTTAAAATTGGTGGGGGTTTTTTTTTCACTGTTCCCATTGTGTTCCACATGGAAAGCTCAAAAATGTTATTATTACTTCTCCTAAAAAGTAATATGTAACATGTTGGTACTATTACAAGATCACTTTATCCTTAAATCTAACAGAGGTGTGAATAATTTTGGTCTTAACTCTGTCTGCGAGGGGTTGGGTGAGAGTTTTGCATTGTATTATAACAATGTGAGCATTGTTATAATGCTTCAGTGCAAGAAGATCTTCAGAGATCTTCTTGCACTGAAGATCTCTTCTGTTATTGTTTTGTGACCCTTAAATTACTCCATCAAGTAAATTGTAATATCACAGAAAGAAAAGGTAATTTAAATAAATACAAACAATAGTTTTGAATTACTTGCATCTACTGATGCTACCCAAAACAATTTTCCCCAGTGTAGAAAAGTTATTGCCCCTTATAATAAATCATGAATTGACTATAATTGATTGTGAGTGCACATTGTGTACAGTAAGATACAAGGACATACTTTTCAGTATTTCTGTGTATGAAATCGTTTCTATGACGGTTTTATGTAATGTAAAATATTCGGATGATTTGAATTCTTTTTCATTAGCTGTAAACTGTGACAATATAACTTAAGTTAAATGAAATACATATATTACCCGTGTACAGATAATTTATATAATCTGAGTCCTACTTGTTGAATTTATTGTTAGTTTTCAATCATTTTTTTGATTAATGTCAGTGTGTGGAGTGAAGATGGGAGTAAGCTCCCAAGTGAAATCCTGTGAAACCTTCTTCAATCTCTGAACACTCTAATATAGGAGTGAAAAAAAAATGCATGGTATGTAGAAAACACAGCGGCCAGTCAATCCTCTGTTATGGTGAAAGCCCCTGGGAGCAATAACTCACCATTCAATCTATGCACCTTTGAAATACAAACATTGTAAGTGAAATCGACAAAATCCCCACTCACAATCAGCAAAAATGCTTATCTTTACTTTGACCTGAAAACGCGAGATATTCCCTCAGAAAGACGTTCAGTTCTGATACGCGGCTGCGCGCACTGGGAGTTTCCCTTTCAAAGCAATCACACGAGGAGGGGGAGAGGGGAAATTCAGCATTTAAAAGTGCAAGCGTCAATCACCGTGAAACACACGCTGGAGGCAATTTCCCATATATTCCTGGTGATTACCTCGCTCCTTTATTAGATTTATTCGAACTCAACTCACGTTCGTCACTTTTAAACGCCTTGCGCCTGCGCGTAAAGAATCCGGGAGCTCTCCAAGTGCTGAACTGAAAAGAAGAAGAAGAAGAAGAAGAAAAAAAAAGGCGTTTCTCTCTCATTCCTTGACAGCCCCTCTCACCTGAAAACGGTTTCACTTCATAGATGCCAGCAAGCCTGGAAGCAGGTCGAAGCTTTTTTTTTTTAGATCTCAATCCGCCGCCTAAAGAGGAGCTGCAAGTCGACGCATCTTGGAGTTAACATAATTTCGACGATTCTTTCATTTTAATATTTTTTTTCCCCCACCCCAAGGGCTGATGTTTCTCCACGACTTTGCTTCGAGCAGTTTGATTTTGTGCGCTGGAGTTTTTCTGTGAAACTGAACTATGATCTTTGGCCGCGTTGAGGAATGTCTCCCGCATTTCTGCGTGACCCGAGACAGCCCAAACGCCAACGACTTGGTCAGGAGGAGAACGGCGTTGTTCCCGTCTGGATTATGTGTTTGACTGATGTGAACCATATGGAAGAAATAGAATAGAAAAGTGAAGCACATGGGGAAACCACCGGGAATGAAACCATCCTTTTTTAAGGTTTTAGCAGCTATTTTCACATACTTCCTGGAGATGAGCAACTTCAGGTAAAAGAAATTAGATATATATTTTTTGTATGTGTTTTTGCACTGCGACTGAGTTTTATTATTATTTTTACTTTGAAGTTAAAAAAGGCGGTAATTATTTGAAACATTCAGACTAATTTATTTTTCTTTAACCTAATTTAGCTAAACTATTTGACAAACTAAAAAATGATAAAGCATAAAATGGTGTTATTTGTTTAATTTGATTTTAAATTTTTAAATCTTTCGAATTAAATCTGACTTTTGTGTTGTTTTGTGAGGGCAATTAGAATTATGTGTAAAATTGTAATTCTTCGAGGCTTGTTTTTGCTTGGTTAAAAAATGAACACTGAATGTTATTTAAGCGCCTAATCGTATTAATTGCTGAGCCATCGCTTCAAAATTCGTGCTGCTTCCACCTGCACGCTTATGCATCTCTGTGGGAATCTCGTGTTATGAACAGATTAGTCCTGTTTTGGAAGGGAAATCACATCTGATAGCTTAATATACGTCTGTGTGCGTGTGTGTCTGCAGCTCACACGTTTTCTGTGCGCGCCTCTGACTCCCAGGCAGCTCCTGGGCTACACCGATAAGGTTTAACACCTGCTTTCTGAGCTGCGACTTCTTTCTGATCAAGTGTTTTTCTTTTTTTTTTTCCTCCCCTTCCCTTCACTATGTGTGCTTTCCAGAGCTGTGGTCGCCAAGGAGTACGATTCCAGGTCCTCCTCCAACATGTCTCCATCAGACTTTCTGGACTCCTTAATGGGTCGCACGTCCGGGTACGATGCACGAATTAGACCCAATTTCAAAGGTTTGTTCGCAATCAAATGAGTCTCCACGCGCACACACACATTTCACTTCCCACATTTTAAGAACTATAAATAGCCACTGAAATCCCACTGTAAGTGTAAACACTAATCTTTTTAACCAGTTATGTACTGGATGTTATCTGTTGCCAAGGAACTGGGCTTCAAGCAACTCGGAGGCAACAATCAATCACTTCAATTAACAGTAACAGTGAGGACCCTGCTTAGATTTAACCACAGTCCACACTGTGCCACTCAATGATGGTTTTCTTATCTGAAAGCTGTCTAAAATTCAATATCCGCATTTATTAAATGTGAGATCAGAATCAGGAGCTGGAAATATCCCAGCAACACAGAAATAAGACACGTTCTCACTTCAGACAGGAATGCCACCGTGACAGGATAGACGATTGATGGTGCCCCAGTGGCTAGACTGCAGGCTATGCAGACCTCCTCTGCTGTTGTTGTTGCTTTGATGCTGAGGACACACACAGCTTCTGTCATTGGAATGGTTTTGAGTGAGCAAAGGTTTCGCTTATGGGGACTAAGGCCCACTCTTAGCTTCTGGGGTCACCTGGGATGTTGCTTGTTGCAGTCCATGGACTCCAGTAGGTAAAGCAGCTTGAAAATACAGGAAGGGGGAAAGCACAACAATCCATTGTCTGTACCTCCGTTTTCTTGCAAGGTCACAGGAGACTGGTGTTTATCTCCAGCAGTCATTGGGCAAGAGGTGGTATATCATCTAGACAGGTCACCAGTCCATCACAGGTTCGCAGCAAACCTCCCATTTTTCTTGGAATTTTTACGTCGCATACAAACATATAGTAGCACATTATTGAGGTGGAATTAAAATCATACAAGCCACATAGCGTTGTCCTCTTTTTTTAAAGAATTTTCTTTTAATCCCATACCACTTAATACAATTCAGTTCAACCAACTATCTAGTAAATAGAGTCCACCTGCATACAATTTAATCTCAGCATGGATGCAGCTGTTTTGTGAAACCTCAGAGGTTACGAAGAGAACATTTGTGAGCAACCAACATCATGAAGAACAAGGAATATATCCGACTGCTCAGGGATTAAGCTGTAAAGAAATTTACAGTTGCATGCTTTAAAAGTCACAATGGGATAGTTTAAATAAAAGCTTTTTAATATGGCTACTCAAAGGCCAGACTTGCTTCCAATAGAGAATCTCTGTCAAAAATGTGTTAACACCATCCAACTGAGCCTTAGCTATTATGCTCTGAATATGGTGGAAACATGTTCAGTATTTAGATGCATTGATCTGTTGGTGGTATAACAGAACATATACAGTTGAAATGTAGTGAAAGTTGGTCTTGCCAAGTAATAACTCAGGTTAGCTAAGCACTTACTAAATGATATCACACTTTTCAGATTTTTACTTCTTTGTTTCTCTTCTTGACTATTATCCACTACATTGTGTTTGTGTTTGACATAAACTGAATAAAAAGCATCAGTTTTTATCTGAAAAAACATGAAAGAAGGTATGAATATTTAATTCCTGTATTCCATATATTCTTTGTCTGTCAGAGAAATCTGGCAAATGTCAAGATTTCTGTGTCACATCTTATATTTTTAGGTAGTATTGATACATAGAACATCGATTTTGCTGATTTAACCTGGTTGTTATAATGCCAGAAGATGAATGGAAGTGGGAGCAGGGCTCTCTCTCTGTATTAAACAGAAAGAGCTTCACATTTTACAGTCAGAAAACAAACAAATCCACATTAAGCGGCTGTGCTGTAAACAGTTAGTTTTTGCTCATGAACCTGCTAGACTTACTTTGAAGAGTGTCGAACCGTGTTTCTAAAAAGGCTGACCTAGATTTCCATGCCGAGTTTGTTATGAGGAGCTGCTGCCAGTTTCCTCTTTTTGCTGTAAAAATGTGGAAACTTGACAACAAACAGAGGCAAATATTAATACAGAGAGCCATGAAATATTGATGTGGAAAACACAGGGGAAAGGCAGTAGGAAGAGCTTACAACTTCACTTATCAGCTTGGGGAGAAAGATTTGCTGTGACTCGTAATGCAAGCCTTGCAAAGATATTTTAGTTTAGGGAGCTGCAAAGAAAAACTACCTTCCCTATTGGAGTACATAAGATAGATTTCCTTATTCTGTTGAAAAGAAAATGTTTACTTGATGGTTTAGAATTGAAGCATGACCTTTCACTATCAAATATATTTGCTTTATTAATTTATTACAAATGAGCCTTATAATGTGATTTGGACATTCTTGATGTTTTTTTCCTGATCATAACCAACTTATACAGCACCAATGAGTACCTCAAGTATTCACTCCTCTTGCAATTTCTTTTTTATGCTATAACCACAAACTAAATACAATGCATCTGGATGTAACATGACAGCATGGTGGAAAGACAACTAGTTCATACTTCAAAATTTGTTACAGAAATAAAAATAAAAAAAAAATTCAAAATCTGGTGTGTATTCTTATTAAGCCCCCTTTCCTCAGATAGCATAACATCCTCTACATTCAATTGCCTTCAGAAGTCACCTCATCAGCAAACAGAGTCCACCTGTTTGCATTTCCATCTCCACTTGTTGGACAAGCCCAACAAGTGAAGCATTATTCAGAGAAGCAGCCATGTGATCCACTGTAATTGTGGAGGAGCTGCAGAGATCCACAGCTCAGGTGGGAAATTCTGTCAACAAGGCAGCTGCTCATCATGCCATGTATCAATTTACTTTTACTTCACAGCTATGTATTGGTCCATTACATAAAATCCCAACAAAATACATTGATGTTTGTGGTTATAATGTGACAAAATGTGATAAGGGTGTGAATACTTCGGCAAGCCTCTGTATTATAAGAACAGCTTCTTTTTCATGTCCATGAAAATTTTGCTGATCAGATAATTCACTCCTCAGCTGGCACACCACTTTGTGTTGTGTGTTTGCATGTCTTTGACTCTGTGTGCATGAATCCTCTATTCAGTGTGTTACCGACAAATTACCCCTAAAGGATTACCTCCATTAGACATCATTTCAAACATCATTAAGCCAATGCTAATAACCAGTCATAATGTTAAGTTTCATTTTAATTGCTCTTGTCAAACATTGAGCCCAAAAAGCAGATGTAGTTTCACATACAACTTGCCACCATCCAGATAACATACAGAAGACTGCTTGTTGTATTGATGCATGTTTGAATACACAGCAAAGCAGCAGCCCGAAATTCACTCTCACCTCAAAGGCCCTGCTTAAACATGTGGTTAAAGGCTTTGTTTCCCCCTGTCATGTCATTGTCATTCCATTTCACAGGTCCTCCTGTAAACGTTACATGCAATATTTTTATCAACAGCTTCGGCTCTATCACTGAGACAACCATGGTGAGTTCTTCTGGATTTTATATTGATATCTTCCCTGTCCGATTTGTGAATGTGTCATTTATTCCTCAAACTGCAGGTCCACCAGTTAATGTTACCTGCAACATATTTATCAACAGCTTTGGTTCCATAGCAGAAACTACTATGGTGAGTGGCGTGTTGTGCAAAGCCCTGAGCTCTTCTCTGGAATCCAGATTGAATCATTATGTTTTTGCCCAGTGCTCTTTTGTTTTTTACTTCAATTCATGCATCTTTTATGATCATCACTGACCCAATTGGCGGGTTAAGTATTGATTTCTGTCCTCATGTGGCCCTTTGTAAACATGTTTGCTCAGGTCTGAACTCCAACAAACTCAAACAAGAAATTTAGTTTGAGTGTAGTCAATAAATAACAGCAGGAGGTAGGGGGAATTTTAAGCTTCGTACTAAAGCATCCATTTGTCAAATGGGGGAAAAAAAACATAGCATCCACGAGAACATGAAAACTAATCAAGATCAAAGGACGCAAAATGAGAGATAATAACCACTTAGATAATAAATGGAAAATGTTAATTTGTGCAGGGAGCGGGAAGACGCGCAACTGCCAGGGAATTACACAGCCTCAGACAGGCATGGCAAATACTTGGAACCGCCAATATGCTGATGAAATGTCAAACAACATAAGGGCTTTTCATCATCATGACATATCAATTACTCTGAGCAACTGAGCTTTCTGACAGTTCATACTACTTACTGTAGTATCAGAGCTCCACTCATCCAGCTGTACTAATCCATCATTTATTTACCTTCTATAAATGCTAATTCTGACAAGAAACCAATGAAAAAGGTCAGTTTAGGTCAAATTGTAACACTATCTGATCAAGAGAAGACAATGTTTGGATGGTTAAGACTCCATGGACACCTCGATGATGGATGTTCTGATGCAAAACATGTTTTTAGAGTTATGCTCACTCATCAACCTTTCCATTAATTGTCCAGTGTTGTGTTGCGATGTTGCAAAACTGTGTTTGATGAGAGGAAAATAGTGCAAGTTTTGAAGCTTCACTAAATTAAAATGTGTGCTTCTTAATGTGGAAATGATCTATTTATGATTTATTTAGTTGCTTGATGATGAATGATAAATGATGACCTGTCTGTCAACTTTGCATGAATCTTATGATAATATTGAGCTTTCAGTGAAATGTTTAATCTGTTCTTTATTCTGAATGGGATCATTATCCAAAAAAAAGAAAAAAAAATTCCCCAGAACGTATCTGTTTTGTCCATGATGGCATAAAACATTTGAGCTTTTTTGATTCTTCGAGTTATTCCAGAACACCTTTAACCAATATTTTGTTTAAATATTTGGGTAATTTTTCAGACTTAGTTCATCCAAATTCCTTGACATCTCCAACTTACAAATTGCTTGAAAAATAATTTCTAAATTTACAATTTTCCTTCATAATTAAGCTACCACTTCTGTAGATTTTCCATTTGTTATTTTTATTGGACTAACCAGTATTTTTTATTGCACTAATGAGAAAATATCTGTGGCTTCCAATCGTGATCACTAACTACATAAATGTTTATATATATATAACTTATAAATCTAAACTTGTGAACCCAACCATTGTTTTTCAGAATTAATTCCATCCTGGAAAATGATCCAAATAGATAATTTTCTATGATAGGATGTAAACTTCCAAACAATATATTGATGTGTGTTTTGAGTATCTGTACATTTTAAATTAAACTCCCCAATTTGTGATGTAAATGTGGACATATTACATAGTTTAAGTGATACATAATCTTTGGCATGATTTTCTGCTTTCTTGATAAATTCCCTTATTTATCAGTGATATAAACATATTTTCATGTATCTGACCATTTAATCACTGTAACTATTATTATGTTATCATTATTATCATTTTTCTAGATGAAAAAGAGCCACATTAAAACAAGATAATGTGTGACTGGTATTTCCATCGTCAGCATGCATTTCTCTCAGCCCCAAATCGCTCCGCAGCAAATATGCAAAGCTGCTTGTGGTCTCTGCAGGATTACAGAGTGAACATCTTCTTGCGGCAGAAGTGGAATGACCCACGGCTGGCGTATAGTAAATACCCAGACTCTTCGCTCGACCTGGACCCTTCCATGCTGGACTCCATTTGGAAGCCAGATCTTTTCTTTGCCAACGAGAAGGGGGCCAACTTCCACGACGTCACCACGGACAACAAGCTGCTGCGCATCTTCAAGGATGGAACTGTGCTTTACAGTATCAGGTGAAGTTGAGCAATTTTAAATATCAGAGATGTAAAAAGTACTCTGCATTGCTTTACAAATGTACACATACACATAGACTTTTCATATTTTGCTTCAATGAGTTTTATTTGGATTTTATGTGATAAATCAACCAAAGACTTGAGACTGGGGAACAGCCCAGTCAAAATCCAAATAATGTGTAGCAAGACATAGACATTGATGTTCACAGACTCTATCGACTTTGAAAGGCTGGAGTTATTTTGCAAAGGAAGATCTTTCTGAATGTGCATAGCTGGTAACGATATAAACTTGCAAGTTTAACTGATCTGAAAGCTGGGTGTAGAGAGGGAGTCTAAATGTAAATACACAAAATTAATTTTTGATTTTTATTTATGGAAATATAAAAGTCATTATACATTTTCCTTCCTATGAACATTTATAATGTACGGTACTTAATGTGGCCAATCATAATCATAAAATACCAACAAAATGCATTAAAGTTTGTGGTTTGAATGTAACAAAATGTGGAAAAGTTTAAAGAATATGAAAACATGCAAGCCATATGAAGCCCCTTCCACCTTAGAACATAATCTAGTGAGTTAAAGTACATAGCTGTTTTACTTGGACATTATTACAGATTTCTGCGTATTTTAACCTATTATTCCCAAGAGCAGAAGAAATGTTAGCAGCTACAACTAATTTAAGTTTTAGTTGGAGTTTCAGAGTACTGAGTAAAATAATGAACGATCCACTCCCTTATAAACCAAAACCTCCACAGCATACATTCCACCAGAAGACATTCAGTTACTGCATTTCTTAAATTTCATCAGACTTCAAAGACTCTAGATGTAAAGCATGTCATTTTAAATTGATCTTATCTGTTATGTTCACTTCTTTGAAATACTGTAATATGTTGAACATCAGTGGATTTCTAAGGCAAGGCAGACTGTTTTTATTCATATTATTCTTTCATTGAAAAGAGCTCAGATTGAAAAAGGCAAGTTCTCAGGGGCTTTGGATGAAAATCTAAAAGAAAAGAAATAAGATTTTTCTTTCTTCTTTATTTTTGCCTCTATGCACAGAATAGCTTAGAGACTACACTGTGTATGACATTTAAAGGGTTTCTCGGCTTTAACTGTAAACATAGTCCAGGTACAAGACTTGAAAACAGGTTACCTCTTATTCAATACAACCTCTGCTACATGCACCATTCAATTTCTCTCAGCAGAGATGCAATGTAACATAGATCAATTTTGAGTCCATTTGGAGAGCAGCTCAGGACTGAGTGGTGCACAGGTGCAGCGGTAGAGTAGGTGAATGAGAGAAATGAAAGGTGGTTAACCACACTCTTCAGTCGGGGGGGAGAAATGACAGAGTGGGCAGACTGCTGACCACAATGCATCACTGAAACAATAAGTTGCAGTAATGAAAGTGTGATGGGAACCCGTTGAAGGGAATCCTATGAGATACAATGGAGGTTCTCACCGGACCCAATACAGAGATTGCAAAAAAAAAAATGTACGGACAGTAATGTGATTCTTCAATCTATTGTCAAATCATGTGTTGAGGCCCTAGTTCAAGGTTTCATAAACATATTCGGCCGGACCCGCCTTGTTTTATAATATGTCCTTCTCTTATGCCACAGGTTGACTCTCATTCTGTCCTGTCCGATGGATCTGAAAAACTTTCCAATGGATGTTCAAACTTGTACGATGCAGCTGGAAAGTTGTGAGCATTTGATGTTTTTCTTATGTTATTTTCTGGACTCTTCTAATGGAAGATCTGCTCTTTATCTAAACTCCTCCCATCATTTATTACCTTCAGTTGGCTACACCATGAATGACCTGATTTTTGAGTGGCTGGAGAACGGCGCAGTGCAGGTGTCAGAGGGACTCACCCTGCCTCAGTTCATTATGAAGGAGGAGAAAGAGCTGGGCTACTGCACTAAGCATTACAACACTGGTCAGAAAACAACTAAACACACCTTGTCTAATTAACCTAACCTCTCTGAATTGCATTTGTCTAATTGAATTACATTTGTTCCCATGCTGCAGGTAAATTCACCTGCATCGAAGTTAAATTTCACCTGGAAAGACAGATGGGCTACTACCTGATCCAGATGTACATTCCTTCACTTCTCATTGTCATCCTCTCATGGGTGTCTTTTTGGATAAATATGGATGCTGCTCCTGCAAGAGTGGCATTGGGCATTACCACTGTGCTTACGATGACTACTCAAAGCTCTGGCTCTCGAGCTTCTCTTCCAAAGGTACAATTACATTTTTCTCTCTGACCATCTCAGGTAACATGCAGGATGGCAGATCTTATACTTTAGTGCAAAATGTCATTCAGAGGTACATAAAAGTTTCCAGTAGAACATGTGGCTGTAGTACACCATCTTGCTTTCATACTCCTGCAACTCCTTTCCTTGTATTTAGATCCATTCATCTCAAGAGAAGCATCCCCATAACATGCTACTGCCATTACTATGTTTTATGGTTGGCATCATGTGTTCAAGTGAATGGACAGTGTTTATTTTTTGCCACATTTAAGGCCAAAAGGTTGCGTTTTGATGTCTTTCGACTAGAGTACATTCTACTTGCTTGCTGTTCTCCCTACGTGGCTTGTGGCAGATGGCTAGGTGGACTTCTTATTGCTTTCTTTTTACCACTTCTCCGTAAAAGCCAGTTTTGTGCACTTCACAAGTGATAGTTGTAAATGAACTGATTTCTAACCCCCACCCTTGCCCCTCTGAGGGTCTTTGCAGCTCTTCCAGAGTTGGCCTCTTGATTGCTTATCTGATTAACACTCTCCTTGTCTGACTTGTCAATAGAAGAAGCTGAATACACAATCTCATGGAAAGATTTGAACACATCATGAAATAATGGTTTGTCTAAAAGAAGAGAGAAGGAAAATTGAAGAAGTGAAAGTCTAATTTGTGCCCTCAGTCCATGTGCTTAAAAATAATTGAAGATCATTGATGTTTTGATCACTGAAAAGTCAAAGTAATGTGACAGTCATGGTTGTGATAAGCCTATGGAAACCTTTCCAGGGTGTTTATGTCAGGTCACTAAATTTTACCAATCAAGCAATACTCATGTTTTATTGGTGTTCTGTTGTTACAAAAATTATGTCAGTAAAAACAGTTTTTATATAGTACCTTTCAAGACAAAGATCACAAAAGGCTTCAACAAAAAAAGCATGGAGTTGCTGCATGTGAACTTAAGTCTGTAATGCATAAATCAGTTGCACTCACCACATTTTGTCTTTATTTTAAGTGAACGTTGATGGCACTCAAAACTATGGCAGCAATGTTTCAGAAGAGAAGCTCTCACTCAACTCAAACACAAACACAAATCAAATATCAATGACACAATAAAATAACTAATAAATGCATATTCTATTCAAATGACATTGCTGTCTTTAATCAGAAACAAGACTATAATGATTGTACTCCAATGTACCCTGAAGCCAACATCACAATTGGTTTTGCATGATTGTCACAGAGACCATGTATGCATTACAAACAGCAGAACAACACTGCAAACGCCTATTTTCAATTATGGAAAACAGGCGCACACTCACTGTGAAGAGTCCTCCAGCACACTGAGTTGGATCTCAACGATCAATCAGTCTCATCATTATCAAAGGCTACAGTCGGCGTCATGAAAGACATGAAAAACACAGACATGCTGATAAATATTTCAAGAGGAGCTTTGGAGAGCTTTGACTCATGGAAACAATAACTCAGTGTGCCTTTAAGGGTCCTTGGAGTTTTGAGTTGCTTTCTGAACAAGCCATTCAGTGTGATGAACAGGCGAGGTCTCAGGGATGGGAAGGAAAAACTGCAAACTTCATGCTTAACTTTCCAAAAATTACAGCTCAAAAAAGGCATTAAAGGTACAACTGATTATTTTTCAATTGTTATGTGCCAGTCTAACACTGACATTAGCAGCAACCAAGCAACTCTTCCAAGCAAACACTTAAGATATTTATCCTTATTTATATTTATTTCAATGACACATTTAGCTAACAAAATGTGTAATAAACTTTGCAGCGCATCAAGTCAATGAATAAAGGAAACTCTGATTTAAGTTTCATAGCTGGATCACAGTTTAAAGTGAAATCAAAAATACATGTTGCATTTGATTTGTGAGTTGATGCTGTCACCTTGTTGGGTCTAACAAAGAAAATCTGTTTTGTCTCTCAGGTCTCGTACGTGAAAGCCATTGATATCTGGATGGCTGTGTGTCTGCTCTTTGTATTTGCTGCATTGCTAGAATATGCTGGGGTTAATTTTGTCTCCAGGCAACAGAAAGAGTTCCTCCGCCTGAGGCGAAGACAAAGAAGGAATCACAAGGTAAGGTTTCAAAGATTTCACGAGGCTGCTGTTTGCGTAGTACACTTTTAGAGCACACCAATGTGACTTTGTGGCTCAGTTTTCTTTTCCATCTACGTACCAAAATCACCTTCAAAAAGTAAGAAAAAGTATTTAGAAAGCAACTTCATGGATGTATGTACACCTGAAAGAGCGGGCCAATCCCATTTAAGCTACAAAAAGAAGAGGTCTACGTAGCAGAAAAGGCACAAATTTACCAGACATTATACCAACAATCAGGTTAATATCCTGGCTCTACATGGCCCAAAGACGTAACTTATGTGCAGATCTTAATCAGACCTTTTGAATAAATCACAAAAGCACCTTGCTGTTTATTTTAAAAATATAATCCTTGAATAAGGCTACACATTTTTAGTCTAATTAAAAGTTTATCTGAAAGCATGTCACTCTAATCAGAAGTTTGTAACTTAAGATAGTAGTTTTAGCTTTAGCTCAGTTAGCACAACCACCTTTAGATTTGGCATTGTTCTTTATTTTGACTTTTCTGTAAAATCTTTCATATTATTGGAATTAATGCATACATGTTGATTTTTCCAGGTATAGAGTTTTTCACCTGAGAATATTTTTAGAATTCTGTGACAAAAAGTGAATCAGTAATTATTTATTTGCTTTAATACATCTTGAGTAAATTATGCTTGAAATTGTGTTTTTCTTTATGAAGTAAATAAAAGGCCATTTGCAAGGTTTGGTAAAGGTTGAGCAATAGGGGGCACTAATAACAAGAAATAAATATAAGCAAAAGCAACATCAAACTTTTTGAGTTAGAAAGTTGGAAACTTCAAAGCTTCAGATATTTTAAAAAGCTTACTGCAAAGTAATCTCAAGGAAGACACAAATTCATTACATGCTTTATGTTGAACAACTAAAAAGCAAAGGCAGTTTTTTTTATTTTTTTTTATTCAGAGTTAGTTTCCAACCAAGCTGAATAATAAACCACCACTCTTTTAACAGAGAGAACACTTTTACTGAGGTTCAGAGTTGATCCACCAAGTAGTTTTACACAAATTGTGGACAGACACCGTAATTTAACAAAGGGTACCAGACAGCCAAATGAGAATTTACCAAAACTAGCTTGTTGACATAATCAAGTAGACTTCACCTCCTTAAAATATTTTAACAATCAAGCCTAGCCTCTAGCCTGGAAAGAATGAAAATTTAAGACTGTTTTTGAATAACTAGTGAGAAAATAGGAGGAGGAGAAGAAGCAAAAAGAAAGATATAGAAATAATTGTACTTCTCTAAAGACTTCATGCTTGCTACTAGAAATACAGAAAACACTTTATTCACACTGAAAAGTTCAACCCACATTTCACCACATTCATTCTGCGGGGAAAAAATAAAATGCCATACTGAAACACAATGCAATTATTAAGTAATTTACCTCCACATGCCCAACGGTTCCCCCCTGTTTTACATGGTAGGGGACTTAAACTGACTTTATGATTAATTTAGCTAAGAATTATTTAAACACTTAGTGGCACTCATATGCCAGAGAGCATATAACATTAATCCCAAGATGATTAGGCATTATTAAGCATAAATAAGGGAAAAGGGAGAGTTATGACAAAGTTTACTTTGTTGTAATGCAGCAGCACTGTGAACTCTTCTATACCCTTCTATACCCTTATACAGTATATATACAAAGCTTGACAATTTGGTGATAAATTAAAATCAGTATGTGTCTTTATTGTGAGTATCTAGTTCACACAGCTGTTCAAATATTAATCAAATGACATCATAAAACTTTAAAATTCTCTGTGAAAGAGGGTTGTGTTTGTTACATTAAAGTAAACATTGAACATATGCAATTACTAGAAAGCTACTGACATACCCTTCAGCCTCCATTCTGCGCTTTAGTACAACCGTAGAAAGTTGCAGGTAAATGTGAAATGGAAGATGCGTTGCGCTATTATTGTTTGGTTGAAATTAAGATTCAACCCCTGCAGCAGTCATACTACTGCTTTTTCATTAACGTGCATCTGGTTATCCTGTGAATTCTAATTAATTTAGAAGAGTTTGTAATATCTTGTGATTAACATTCCTGTATAATCACTGTATTAAAGAAATGCATCCCTCTGGCCACTGAAATGCAAAGTATGACACTTGAGCAGCACATACAGCTATCATCCACATATTTACTTGTTTTGCAGGAGGACGAAGGCCGTTTTAATTTAACTGGATACAGCATGAGTCAGTGCATGCCAACTAAGGATGGTACAGCTGTTAAGAATGCGGTTCCTGCCACGAACCCCCAGCCTTCAACTCCAAAGGACATAGATGCTATGAGGAAAAAGTTTGTGGACAGAGCCAAGCGGATAGACACAATCTCCAGGGCGGCCTTCCCGCTGGCTTTTCTGATCTTCAACGTCTTCTACTGGATCACATATAAGATCATCCGACACGAAGACGTTCACAAAAAGTAATGACTTAACCCTCTGCTGATAACGTTTTATCTTTCCATTTCTCAAATTGAGAAATGCTCTGGAAACTGTGTGCCGAGAGGCACCATGGAGCCAATGGAGATGCTTTTTCAGGGATAACGTACAATGTTTATGCGTTATAAAGATCAAATGCTATTGTATCTGGTGAGGTGAAGGTTCTTGAGAAATAGATGCTTTGTTTGTTCTTGTACTGCTGCGTAATTTCTGATGAAGACTTAGTACGCTGCTGGAGAAGATGGACCAAAACCCCCTTGAATCACCCAGCCCGGGCATCTCTACAACAAAGGAAACATTCCACAGGTTTGTGACTGTAGCTAGCTTAGATCTTCAAAGACTTTTTTGATGCAAAATTTCTTATCGAGGATGTTCAAACTGTTTTATAGTGTAGTATTGTTTTTGGCACTTCTTCCTCTCTGTCTAAAGTAAGTTCTAAGCAAGCAGAGCATGTATAGATGTATTAAATATTAAGGAGCTGCACATGTCTCAGGTACGGCTGTGAAGGAAGGAGATGGAAATCTGGGAAAGGAGTCTGGAGATTCCATTTATATGAAATACCTGAAGCCTTAGATATTTGATTTGGTTTGGATGAAGTGCTATGCTCTTGTATTTTTTCACGCTTCTATCTAACAAGTATTCACGGATAACTGATGTCACACAAAGTTGTGAATTTTGTTCACGTGTTTTTAATTTCTGCCTCCCATTTTTGAAGTGATTTATTAAATAAGCTGTCACAGGCTGATTTTTAAACAAATGTATAACTGGGCAAACAAACTCTGATTGTACATTATTCTGTGTTGTCATATGCATATTTATTTATACCCCAGGTAATTACACCAGGTATATTTCGTACTCTGTTTTGTAGATTTAGCTAAATGAAATATTTATTGTAATGACTCAAAGGTTATGTTTATAAAATTGATATCTTTGTGTAAACCTATTCAGCTTCCACTGCAGACTATTTCCTTCACTTTGAGTATTCATGGATGCAAATAGCAGTGAAGAACAAGTCTTTATTCAACATTCATGGTACAGTGCAGCTAATGGCAATTGCACTCCTGGGAAATATCTTTTCTTAAATGCTATTCATGAAGAAAGATTATTTACTGGCTTGTATATCAATAAAACTGACTGTGCATCATGTTTACCTTATCCTCTCCTGAAATCTATAATAAAGTAGTAGGGGAGTTCAAAATTTTGAACGTGAGGTTCTGTTAAATGTGGCCAGTTGGTAGCACAATTGGCTTGTAGCAAGAAGGTTTGAATCCCGACCTAGGGTCTTTCTGCATGGGGTTTTGCAAGCTCATGCATGCATGGGTTCTCTCTGGGTACTCCAGCTTCCTATCACAGTCTAAAAACATTTCCTTTACGTCAATTGTCCTTAAGTATGAATGTGGGTATGCATGGTTGTTCTTGCTGTGTGTCTCTGTATTGCCCTACGATGGACTGGTGACATGTCCAGGGTGGGTGTACACTACTCTCGCCCAATGGAGATAGGCACTGGTGCTACACTCTCTCTCTTTTGATTTTAGTTCAAATATCAGTTTGGACAAGTTGACATATTAGCACTCAAAGTGTATCAAAGTGACCCTGATAGTAGTTGCTATTTATTGCAGACATGTACCATATTTTCTTACAGAAGACTATGACAAGAATATAGAAAATCAACAGTTGGCAAAGTGGGTGCAGAAAGTACAATTTGATGTAGTGTTGATATTAAATGCCCATCAATAGATTTTCCCATTTTGTACTCAAAAAGTCAATTACAAAGCAATCAAAAATGAAAAAGTACAAAATATCAAAGCAAAAATTGTCAACTTACTCAGAGAATGTTCAGTCAGTGGGAGAAATAATTATGAATCTGTAAGTTCCTTGTGATTAAATTAACAGTCTATTTATAAAGGAAGATCAGTAGAGATGCACTGCCTCCTATCCTAGTCCATTTCAGTGTAAATAACTGCCCAAAGCAAACATACACTTAAAAATGTTAACATAAACGGCCATATGTTTAGAGACAGGAGTTGTTTTAAGATGGTAGAACTTTAGTCATTTTAGTCTGTTGTTTCTGGCCTCCAAGGCCAAATGAAAATGCTGGGAGATTTATATGGCATGTGAATTATTAACTACTAAACATAACCCAACTTTAAAAATTATGAACACGTTTTATCATTATTAATGTTTGGTCATAAAGGCAAGGTAGAGAATCATATCACGGAATATGGGAAAGGCTTTCCTCTCCTCTCCGGGCCAATAAGTCAGGGTGATGACATGAGTGATGGATCACTGGGTGGCCTCGGGTGACGAAGATGTGATCTGACAGTGGGTATCCAAAGAATGTGTGACGATAATGGACTTCACACTGTAGTTTAAAGATTGTGTCACTTTGTGTTTGACTACTGCCTGACTGGCAAATTGAGAAGAGAAAACAATGGAGAAACGCCCTCAATGATTCATATTACCCATGCCATGTGTCCAGAAAAGGCATTTGCTCGATCTGAAGGGTGTGAAATAATTCAACTGAGATGCATAAATGTGGTGAATTACTAAACAAAGAGTAAAAATGCACCATGTTTTCCTTTTTTTTGGGGGGGGGGCATCATAAAACAATCATAAAGATAGTGACTCCTTATTTCATTTACAGTATCTTGCAAAAGTAGTAACACCCCTCGAATTGCTTTACATTTCATCTTATTGTAGGAAGAGTCAAACAGCAATGCACACGTACACTAGGACCTAAGAGCAATGTAGAGAAACAAATTAACATTGCAGTCATGATGTGAAGTCAGAATACCTGGAGAGCATTACATCAAATCCCAATATATTATATCAAATTGGTTGGTTGTGAAAATGGAGCATGAATACTTTTGCAAGCAACTGTACAAGGATGAAAGCATTGCATCAATCCAATATGGAACATATTGAACATATTGAATCGATGCAATGCTCCATATGTTCAATATGGAACATATTGAATTGGGTTTCCTTTGTTGGGAGTCATTCTGATGGAGAACATTTCCATAATGTCTGATTCCCAGGATTAGAACATTATGCTCAAACAGATCCACAGGGCTAGAGTTCAGACTACCCATCCCTGTTCCCTTGTGAGGAACAAGCTACAGGATGACTCCTCTGACCATGTCACTCTTGTACATCTGTGTAGACAGGTGATGATGAGTCTGCTCAGATAAACACTCAAGTGTGCGCTCACCTTTGCAATTAGAGGTGGCTGCACAGCAAATCATGGTAATTTCCTACTCAACATAGCTGTCAATATGCAATTATTTCCAACAGCCTGATCACTTCATGCACTGACCTTCGCAGCTATCTCAGGAAGAGCAGCTTTCCTGTTTTTTTTTTAATTATTTTTTGCATGTTGCACGATGCACAAGCACCCAAAGCATTGAGCAATGGTGACCAAAGTTCTACTTTCTGGTATAAATTCCACAAACCTAAATACATTTGGCACCTTATTCACTTCTCCAATGGATTCCACGACCCAGCGATTGTGAGTGAAGTTTCTGTCATCTGTTCCCAAATAATAGCTGCATCAAAACCAAACAGCTCTAAGGACTCTCCGATGTTAAGACCCAAAAGCTCACTGAAGGACAGCAGACTTTTCTTTTCATATTACTCCTAAATAAAGGCTGGTGCATCTAATTACCTTCAGAAGAAGTCTACTTCCACCTATGGGATGGTTAATCTCAGTATAAAAGAAACTGTTCTGTGAATAGAAAACCTCAGAGATTTATTAGAGAACATTGGAGCTCTCCAATAAAATCCAAGGAAGCAGCCAAGCGGTCCAAAGCTCAGAAAGTGCAAATAACCCTGTGAAGCAAGGTGGTAGCAGTATCATACTGTGGACTTTCCTTTACTCAGCAGGGACAGGGAAGCAATTCATGATTGATGGGAAGATGTAAGGAACAAAGGTTTGCCTTACAGCAAGACAATAACACTAAACACACTCCCTGAACACAACATTCTCCCTGTGAAGCAAGGTACTGGCAGCATTATGCTGCAGGGATGATTTACGTCAACTTTTTTAGCTGCTATTTTAATAATCAAGACGCAAGACTTAAAAATGAGTAATTTACTGTTAGCATGTCACTCGAAACAAGCGTCACACTTGCAGTCTCACTTTGCACCAACCTTTCGACGCCAGTTGAAGGCCTTTTAAATGCAAGGCTTAATTTAACAGACTAAGCCAGTGGTTCCCAAAGTGTGGGGTGCGCCCCCTGGGGGGGGGGCGCCGTGTCATTGCAGGGGGGGCGCGGGAAGCGGTATTAATGAATGAAAAAAAAAACAGCTACACGAAAGTGTTTTACTGTAAAGATAGTTTGTAGTGTGTTTTGTTGCATCCTGAAGTGTGAAATAAACTTCAGTGGAGTTTGAAAACGAAATATGTGTATAGGTTTATGTCTGGTTGAACGATGTGTGTGCCCAGTTGATTGTTTTTTTCTTTTAGGAGGGGAATTTTATCTTAATCCAAAGGGGGGCCCAGAAAATATTTGGGAACCAATGGGTAGAGCCCACAAGAAAATCTTTGGGAACCATTGGCCTAAGCAATTTAGAAGAGAAATTACTTGCACCTCCGCATTTTAACTCCATTTAAAGTGAATCCTATTTATCCTCATTTATAAGGTTTATTATGAGTGCTTTTTGAGGTGTCGGAGAAGCTAGAAATGAAGGTTGCCATGGTAACTGCACATTTGCTGATAAGACTGGTGGGAGAGAAATGCTGGAAATTAATGTCATTAAGGGCACTTTGTGTGTGGCTTCACCAGAACTAGCTTTGATGCTTAGGCATAAATATTGAACTAAATCACTTTGTCACTGATTGAATATATAATGATTTACTGAGTAACATTCCTTCAACTTCTAAGCTGGAGGAAAGAAAACTTGTACAGTATAGCATACACTGGACAAAGTGAAAAACTGTTCACTAGATTTCTGCAGATTTTCTTTTGGCTTTGTTTAAGCTCCATCGACTCTAACTGAAATATAAGACCAGCAGCTTCTGGTAACATGAGTTCAAGCACATCTATGGCAACTGTGGACCAGAAAATGGCTGCCTGGCATATTAAAGTAGCATTATCCATCTATTATGTGCGGTTTGTTGTCTGTAATGAATGATACAAAATATACATATATATATATATATATATATAAAACATCTTCACAATTTTATATTAAACATGAAGATAACTAAATCTGAATAGCTAGTAAAGATGTTGAAAGTATATAAGCACTAGTATGTTTCCAACATGGATCAGACTTCTGTCTCATGGGAGCTCTGTGCTCATACACAGCTGAGCATCAGCCATATGTAGTAGGTATAATAATTAAATTCTGTTTCTGTTTGGCTGACACAGTGAGATCCAGAGTCAACAGGAGTGGAAACCATGTGATCTAGATCAATACCAGACAGCAGGTAAAGAACAAAGAAACTGACCGTTTCACTGCATGGCATTTTAATTAATGTGTACTAACTGCTCTGTTCAGTTTTTCTTAGCAAAGTGCACCAG
Organism: Brachyrhaphis terrabensis; assembly: GCA_903067065.1. Lineage (NCBI taxonomy): Eukaryota > Metazoa > Chordata > Actinopteri > Cyprinodontiformes > Poeciliidae > Brachyrhaphis > Brachyrhaphis terrabensis. The sequence goes on from CAEGAG010257526.1 coordinate 21,814, forward strand.
TTTTAATTTTTGTCCTCCTTTTCCATTAGCTCTGAACAATGATTTGCCTTCTTTCAGCAAGTCGTTGCTGAATGAAAGCGCCAGAAAGCTCAGTTTGCAACAAGTCATGTAGGAAACACAGCAAAAATATGGAAGAAAGCGCTCCAAATAGATTTGACCAAAATTGAACTTTATGGTGTATATCTAACACTCTACATTTGGGTTGGAACTAATTCTGCATGTCACCGTAAACACTCAATCCACATGGTTAAAAGTAGTGGTGGCAGCATCGTGCTGTGGTGATGAGTTTCTTAAGCAGAGACAGGGAAATGGGTCAGAGTTGGCAGGAAGATGGATAGAGCAAAATACGAAGTACAAATTATAACCAATACTTTAAAGCAAAGTTGGGCTTTAGGAACCAGATATGTCAAAAAAATATATATATCATCATTAACATCAACTGCTGCAGAATTTTTCTTGTAATGTGGCAATAATATGCCCAACTCTGACCAGGATAAGTCTCTGGTCAGAAGTGATCTGTTTCTTTAAGCAGAGGTCATTCGTAGGGCTATTTGTTACAGATAAGATACTGGCTGCTTGCAACAACTCCCATGAGTCGCACAAAACAATCAAGACTCTGGCAGGTGGGAGGTTTCAGCAGGTGAAAACCCTGCAGCATCCTCTTACCATTCAGACTGAATACACGTTAACAGACAATAATCAAAAAACAAAGCAAATATTTCACTTGGATGGCAGTCAAGACATAAAGGGAGCACAGATTCAGATAAAATTTCTTCTCCACATGAGATCCATTTCCCCCCGGGCTATTTCTTGGTTTTGTTCACTGCTAAATTTCAATTCTATCTTTTGTTGTGTGAAGTGACAGAGGTGACTATCACACCAAATAGAGCTGCGAGTGTGTTATTCATATGTGGGATAAAAGGAGCAAAAGAAGGCATCCACATAGAGACGATGTGGACGAATATATCAAGGATTAGCTCTATATCAAGTCTATAAAATATAAACTCATAAAATATGGATGTAAGTACAGAGCTTTCTTTAAAGCAGCGTGTGTAACTTTTTCAACCCTTATTCTTTTTGAAAAAGTACTATCTAAAAACAAAAATTGCAGTTTCAATGTTGTTAGACAGCTAAACCTTTTTCGTTTTTAATGCGAATTAATTACATTATTAATTAAATTATTCTTGGGTTTTCTGTCAGTAACTAAAAAACTGAATAATCAATGAGTTGAACAAATTTTTAAGTGGTTATGTGGAAAAAAAAAAATCTAAGATAGAATGTCAGAGCACTTTATTTAAAAAAAAACAACACATTAACAGATTCAAAAAAGAAATCTGAAAACTATTTGTATTTTTTCTTTTCTTCTTTCTTTTCCCCATACTAATCCAGATCTGAAAAATAACAACAAAATATGTATCTTTAAAAAAAACTATGGAAATGATATTAAAGCAAACACAAACTGCAAATAAAAAGAAAAAAAGTCAAGAAAATGTTTGTCCTTTAAAGCCAATCTGGTCAAGCTGACACTGACCTTATGCATCTAATTTGTGTATCGAGTTGAATATCACTGCGGTGAGGATGGTCTGCACGACATCAAAAGAAAAACTGTTTTTTTATTAAATCAGTGAAGAGTGAAATACTTTGATGACCATGGGGGTAAAGTACCACTAAAAGCTTTTGGGCAAATACAACCAGCCAGAAAATGTATAAAGGTTTTCCCTGCCACGACTTGCTGTCCCTAACTTTAGTCTTTATTCCCTGCAGAATAGCACACAGCAGAGGCAGCAGCTACAGATATTAAAGAAGCCTTTTTAACACGGAGGGCCTAAAGGGATGTGCAACGAATTAGAGGGGAACGGAATCTCGACAGTATCCGATTAGGGCTGTGAATCCCACGAGGTGATCCAACAGGCGTGGACTGAACACTCGGCCAAAATAAGCCTAAAATAATTTACATTCCTTCCACATTTAGGTTGAAATTAATGTTGCATTTTTAACCAACGCGTTTGTTTTTTTCCCCGACTGGAAAAAAACATTAACATTAACATTAACATTTTGGAGTGGTTCAGCCAGGGTCCCAACTTAAGAATCAGTGGAGAGAGCAGAAGATTAGGGTGATGGGCCGGAGGCTTTCCAACCTTAAAGACTTGGAGCTGATCATATAAATCAAGTAGTCAAGATATCAGTGAAGATTCACAGTAGCTCTGAAGCATCATCTCCTTTTTTAATGACCAGTCCCAGCACAAAAAAATCTGTTATATCTGTGTTTATTAGAGTTGGGGTTTTGAGTTGGACAAACAGGTAACAACAGGGCAAAAACCGTCTCTATGACATCTCTATGATTGATCCAGCTGACGCAGAGCGGCCAAATCTGAATCCATCTTGACTTGTGAAATACTTTGGATCATCTCACGATACCTCCCGGCATCCACCACGGGGTTCAGCCTCAACCGGCTCTTCTCCACGTTCTGCTGCCACGCCTCCCTACAACACCCAATGAAATCCTCAGCAGAACCAGAGTCAGGAATTTCACCATGTCCAGCGCTCCCCTTGTTTCTCTCGTCTTCATCTTTGACACACAGAAGTGAGGATAAGCCCTCTCTGAGTGACAGCACCTCTTTCTCTAGAGCAGAAGCTAATTTTTGAGCCGTGCTCTGACTTCTTGGGCGCTTGACAGGTTGGATGAAGCAGGAATCAGGGAGGTACGACAGCATGGAGTCCAAGAATTGGAGCATTTGAAATTGGCTGCAAAAGAGGGATAGAAACTGATTTTGCATGTTACAACATTATACACACTGCAATGGATTAAAAAAAAAGTGATACAGCCTTTTTATCATTTTTTGTCGTGTGTCAGCTGATTCCTAGAGACCTACCTTTCTAGTACTCATTAGTGGGATTTGTAATTTTAAGAGCACTGCTTGCAGGAGCGCCAAAATCTCTTTGATATTCGAGAGAATATCACACATACGTACGTCTTAGCCAACTTCAAAGGCTTGTCAACTTGGAATGTGTTTATGGAAATTCAGCAGAACTACCTTTCTGTATCCATCCACTAAAACGGCATAATTTAATACTCACAGTAGAGATACTGCAGCCGACAACTGAACAAGAAATCTCTATTCTGGATATTTTATAGCTTTAAATCATATTAGCAGGATTTGGTATTTTATACCAATGAATATTCTGAAAATGGCCAATCTGGAAAGATGAAAAAAGGTCAAGTTTATAGGACATAAAGGGCAACTATATTAAAATGTATGAGGACAAAGGATATAGCACACTAATGCTCAGTGCAACTTTTATTAATGGTCACAGTTTTCTGATTTTGTTATATAATGTTCTCATTTAACTTTTTTATGGTACAACATGCTTCACTGGATTTAACGTGGTAGACAAAAACAAAGTAGCTCAGAATTAGCAAATAAAGAGAATATAATGATTAAAGCTGGTTAAAGTTTACTATAAGATGGATGGAGTTAAATACAGGGGAATCCTGGGACTAAAGGTGTAAGAAGACTTGAGAATGGGGCAAAGGTTAACGTTCCAGCAGGACAATGCTACAGTGTGTGCAAGTCTGAGGGCAGCAATTTGGCTTTCTTGATTGTATCAATCAGTGGAAATGGTGTACCTGCTGTAGATGGATAAATCCCCTTGGAAAGGGTTTATCTGATGCCAGCGCAGCAGCATTGGAGCTGAAGATCCTGGAGAATCTAAAAGTAGATACTCGGGACTCACGTCTATCTTTTTAAAACCCTCTCTCCTCTTGATCCAGCCATCTATGTCACCCAAGCTGTAATCTGGAGAGTCTATGCGCAAAACCCAATTATCCAGAACTGTCAACAGACTCAGAAGGTCTTCTCTAACCTCGTCTAAAAATAAAAAAAGAGAAAATGATGAGCAATAAATGTTTTATGATTAAAAGATTGACTTTACGAGTTATTGGAGTTTACCTGTTTTTATTTGAGGGTTTTGCAGAAGCGGCTTCTGGCAAAGATCATGAATGTCTAATGAAACTTCCCCACAATGGAGTACAGCTGTTGTTGGGCTGCTCCCAGGGAAAACAGCCTCTGCTTTCTCCACGTAATGAAGCATGGCACAGCACTTGACACAGCCAGAGGTCAGCAGAGGTGCCAGCTTGGTCACTGCAGTCACAGCCAGTCTGCATGCACTGAAATCATCGCTGGCGATGTGCTGCCTGCTTCTTTTGGCTGCGGGCTCAGAGAACGTAAAGCCAGACGATGGGGAGGAGAGTGTTGGTGTCGAGGGACCGCGCGCAGGCAGCCAGAACACTTGGCTCCGGGTCTGGATTACTGCGGGCGTCGAGTTCTGGCCCGGCTCTGTCAGGAGGGATAAGCTCACACCACTCGCTGGTCTGGAACAAAAATAACACCATCATGAACAATCAGATATCACACAGATAGCCCACGATCAAACTAGAAATTAAACACAAAGTTATAGTCGGTGTGTGTGTGTGTGTGTGTTTGTGAATGTAGCGCAGATGGTGGACTGATTAAACACCAACAAGCTGGTGAGGTTGCATCAGCTGCAAAGACTAGCGATAAAAACAAAACCGCACGAGCGCCTGAGGCAGTCGCGTCAAGAGGAGCTTTTCTTCACATCTTCTCAAAGTAACGTAAGAACATGTGGATGAAGGTATCAGAGAGTATCTTGTTTCCACACAGGATGATGACGATCGCCCTGTCGACTTTAATCTGACAGGATGCTGGAAAAAACAGTCAACCCAGAAAACGCTATGCAACTACAGGTTAGAGGAAATTATAATCTAGTAGTGCTTTGTACATTTATGATCTTCCAGCTACAGACAAATCTACACTATGTACAACATCGTGAAAAAAAAAAAAAATAATATTTACATGCCACTGTCAGCGGTTAGTATCAGTCCAACAACCAGCTGCTCCTCAGTGATGCGATGCCACAGCTTGTCAATTTTAGGTCTGGAAGACAGCGCTGGCGATTCATGCAACTTCTCATCCAGAGTCTCATCATTGAACTCTTCATCACTGTCCCACAGGGCAACAAGGCCTTCCTAGACAGAGAGCACAGAGACCGTAACCAAGAATGACACACGGGTGACACAACTAGCAGCAGCAGCAGCAATTCATGTCAAACTGCACAATCACAGTAAACATTTCTCAACCCTATTTGAAATTAAAGAGTACTGCTGCCAAACTGAAACAATGTAACACTACAATATTTTTTAATCAGTTAATTTTGAATTTTTTTTTTTACCAATTATGTTTTATGTTGATGAGTATCTATTGGGAAATGCTAAATGGTTAACACCTTTGAATATGCCAGTGTAACAGTACATAATCAGAAAAAACACACTGACCTGACCAGCAAAGTTTAAGAACTTTATGCTACTTTCAGCATCAGCCAAACATGTCATGTATCTGCTGTTCTGCTCTCCTGCTTCAACAAGGAAAAAAAAACAAAAAACTCTAACATGACATGTTTAGAGATGTGTTAGAAATCTTGGTTCTTTTCCTGACACAGATCAGAATATTGCTTGTGTAAAAGTTTTGAACATCTGACCCAAACTGCCAGCCTCAGATAGAAGGAAATTGGTTAGGTGAATCAGCAACAATGCAGGAACCAGTCACTGCTGGAATCACCAATGCAACTTTTTACTGTAAAGGGAGTTTAACGTCAACATGGCTAAAAAGAAAGAAGTCCCTCCTCCAAAAATAAACACCTAGAATATCAACTAAAATTTGAAACTGAATGTACAAACAACCTGATTGTCTTCAGGAGAAATGTTTTATGGTCAGATGAGACAATGATTCAGAAAAAAAACATTGTCCACATGAGAACAATGACAAGAAATAGGTTGGAAGGAGTCAAGGTGCCTCCTTGCAGAGGGGCCGTTTGTTATTGGTGCATTTTACAAAGATAGATCAATAAAGAAGAACTATCTTGAAATTATGCATCTTGACCTCAAATATAAATAGCCATCCGACTGAAACCTGGACACAACGAGATGCTCCACCAGTACAGTGACTCCAAACACACATTAAACAGGTTTTGGAATGGTCAAACCAGGATATTGCTACCCTGATGAACAGGTCCTTATCTAAACCCTCTTAAACAATTCTAAATAATCCTTCAGACCCTGGAAAAGTACTAAATTAAGTGAACAATTTTTAATACAAGAAGATAGGTCAAATATGTAGCCTGATAAGTACCTTTACTTCTGCTTCTAATTCAATCCAGGAGTGTCACACAGAGCCATGCTAATTACCAAATTATGTGTTTCAGGCTGGTTGACAAAGAGACACACCTAAAAGTTGAAGGACACTGGCCCTCGAGGACTATAGATTGACAATTGTGCACAGGCAAAGGTGGGTAACGACATTCTTACTACAGTTAGGTCTTCTGGAATAGTGTTCTGAGGAGAATTTCGGAGTAGTCTGCAATATGTACAACTCTGGATGATCTCTGGAGAGTCAAGTTAACCGCTGCCGGCTTCTACTCCCTTTAACAGCTGCCCAGAATATGGCTTCAAAATATCCAAACTATCCCTTTAACTCAGTCAATTGAACTAATTGCACTGAAACATTCTTGTTGAAGGGACCAAAACCGTTTGCCAGCTATTTGTTTCAGTAACACCGTTTTCTTTTATTCATTCAATAGGGCGGACAAGTGACAGAAAGTACTTGTTCAGACAAGTTTTAACCCAGTGCAGAACAAATATTTGTCAGGTTAAATTGCTTAGAGAACTTGTAAAAAAAAAAAAAAAAAAATCATATAATAATGGACATTTTAAAATGAATTAATTCTATTCCCTGCCTGCAAAAATATCTAGAAAAAAAGGCAACATAAGAAATGTATCTGAAAATTTAAGACCATCTTACATCTTTGTCAGCTCGTAACATGACATGAATTACACCCAACTGTTGGGCTGGAAGACTGGTTGTTCAAGAACTACTCTCCCTTCAAGGCTTTGCACCCCAAGAAGAAATACCAGTCTCATAGGGTGGGGAAGATGTCCAAAAAAAAAAACAATGTTCAGGATTTAAAAAGATATTTTTCTCACCACTCCTGTCTAGAAACTGACACTGTCCTCATAACTCTACAACATTGCACCACATACATAAAACATCCTCCTTCAACTAAAAGCAGATTTATTCTTGAAACTGGGCCTGAATGAGAATAGGGCAAAAGTTTGGAATTAAGATAAAGATTTCAAACATTTTTTTTTGTTTGTTTTTTTGTGCAGACACTTAACTGGATAAATTTTACTATAATTGTAAAATATTTGAGGTTTTTTGTTTCAACTTTGCTTTATTCAAAGCAACCTCTTCTGGCATAATAACCTATTATATACTGTTTAAAATGTGATTTTTGTTTTTTACTCTTGTAATGTTGTGGCTCTTGCAAAATGTCCTTAACCCTACAACTAAGCTCCTATTTTCCTATGTTAACATTTATTCAGCTATGATAATGCTAACATAAATTTACACCTAAATAAATGTTCTCCATAATAATAAAAGCAAAGTTGCATTATGCTGTACATGCATCTCCAAATTTACAGAGCCCATTCTGTGTTTTTAAGAAAGGCCAAATGAACAAACACAAGAAACAGCTCACACATTTTAGGCCTCTGGTGTCCTACAATGCTGTGAAAAATAGTTTTCATACCCCTGCAGATTTCTTCTGTTTGCTCTTTTTATCAAACATATGTGTTTTGGATCAGATTAATTTTAAATTTAGCTAAAGATAATCTGTCTAAAAATAAAAAGCAGCTTTAGAATTATGATTTAATGTATGGGATAAAAAAAAGCAAGCAAACAAGAAAAAGGGAGGAAAAATTAAATTAAATCAGAGCTGCATAATATATTGCAGATGTATTATGATAGCAATATATCAATATTGTTCCACTGGTATACATTATACACCAACATGATCACATATTCCAAATTGCACTTTTCCAGTCTTCACAGAAACTCTGCACTACGATCAAGACATCTGCCTTTCTTAAATAGCATGTTTCTTGTCATTCCCATTTTGAAGAGTGCCTCAAAGACACAGCCCTTCGTCTTGCATAATTTATACACATTTACACCTCGAGAAACAAATGAAATCCTGGATTCCAAATTAAAATTTCCGTTCAACTCAGCAGATGCATCTATGACATGATTCAACCAGTTGCATTAAGTCTTTAGGGATTACTAGGGGTGTCAGTTGCTGTGACTAAAATGTCATTTTCATGCACATTTACTTTCACAATACTGTGGAAATTAAATATTGTTGTTGTCATTCTGAAAGCATTTTACAGAGTACATTATTCCAAAGTGACATCATGCATAGCATAACATGAATATACAAGTAGCTGTTAATTGAATGACTGCTAATTAACGAGCCTATGTAATCAGCCAGTTTTTAAAAGTTAAACAAGTGGGTCAACAGTACCTGCTCTGGCTGGCTGAGAACAGTCTCCCTTCCTGAAAGCACATCAGTGAGGACTTGGATTGATTGCTGTAGAACTCTGTCCTTCACTCTCACTTCTCTTTCAAGCTCTTGAAGGACGATCAATCCACTCTAAATTACAAATAATATTTGACTGAGAGAAATCCTTACAGACAGCATACATAATGAACCACTGAATGAATGATCAGAGGTCAATGTCAAGACATTCCAACATCACAGACATACCATAACATGAGTATGATGTCCTCTATTTTTCAATACACAGAACCTAGAAATGGCTTTTAAATTAATTAAAATAATGCATATACAGAGTCTACCCATTGAACTTTTCACATATTATTATGTTACAACACCCCATGTCAGACTATTTGCATTGGGATTTTATGTGATAAACCAGCATTAGGAAGTACATAGTAGTGACATGGAAGCAACATGGCAAATGGCTTTCAACATTGTCATACCAAAAATAAAATAAATAATTAAATAAATAAATATATTAAGCTTTTTGGATCCCCCCCTTGACACAACTAAGTAAAATCTGTTTATTTTTACATGTGATGGACCAATGATAAAACACAGAAAAGTTCAAGGAGTACCAACACGATTGTCAGGCAGTGCATACGCAGTAATTTCCTGTGAATTATGCATCTAATATGCAAACATTTGAGTGGTGCAATTACACTGTCAGGTTGTTAACACAAATACTAGTTTTTTGGGTGTTCTTCTATAATGTGTGTCAGTCTCACCTGTAATCTGGACTCCAAAGCCTGTAGAGTGAGGAGTGAGTTTTCCTGAGGAGGTGGACTTGCCTTTGGTGCTTCAGAGCCTTGACCACACTAAAACATGTATTTTTTTTTTATTAAACATTGTATCATCCATAATAGGAAACTTTATTAATATAGCTTGAAGTAACTGCAGAAGCCTTACAGAGTAAGAAATACCACAAAGGTCAGTGATAAGAAATTTTTCCAGTGGCCCGCTGGCTATTCCTTCATTTCTAAAAATCAACAGAATCTGTTCTGTTCCACATCCAAGGAAATCATCCACATGTGCGGAGCCGACATCTGACCAACAGGAGGCTATCTGGAAAAGATTTGTTCTTATTTAATAATAATAATGGATTTCTAGAGATCAATAGAATTTCCACTTTACAGTTAACTAATATTTTTTGTTGATCACACAACATTCCAGTAAAATAGCTTAAACTTTTGGGGGGATTTTTATAAAATGTGAAAAACCTAAAGGGATGTGAATCCTTTTATGAAACAATGTAGTCTCCAGCTTATACATACCTGAAATGTTTCCTTCCATACAGCACAAACATGGCCCTGTTTAAAGGATACGACAAACAGACATCCGTTTCTTCCTGTGTCAACCACCTGAATGTCTTCAGCCTGCCCAAAGGGAACCTCGCATGTGTCTTTTACAGTCCCGTTTTCAAAGAGCACAAGCTGCTGATTTGAAGTTGCAGCAATAACAGCACATCTCAGCACGTCATCTACTCTGTCAGCAGTGAGAACCCGCATGCACTGTGTGATGCAAATGTAGGGATGTGGTAAAATCAGAGAGCCATCAAACGCTTGTCCACCCTCAAACAAATAGCCAAGTGTCGGGGAATGATTAGCTAAAAGTGGTTCTGAATGTCCAAGAGCAAAAAGCTCCCCTTTCTGGATGGGAAGTTCTCCAAAAATACATTTTGACATTTGAATGGGGATTTTTCGCACGCCTTCTGCCAGAGGGGATGTATAAGACACACTGTTGTCATGGCTCCACAGCACAGTGGGACCTTGAAGGATGCACACCTTACCCTTCATTTGGTAGGGGAGCTTGAACTCAATGCAAGGCTCCAGCCGGTGTGAGCTTCTCAGTGCGAGTAGGCTGTACTTAAAGCTGCTTCTCTTCTCACTCTTCTTTGTTACCAAAACGAACGCGGTTTTAACCCTTTTCTGAACATCTACTGCGCATTTACACGTCACAATGTCCACATGAGCGGATAGTTTCCTACTGATTGCAGTTGCTCCCTCTGTTGCATTCAGGAACGCGTTGCCTTCACGTTCAAAGTAGAAAATGCGGAACGTCAGGCCGCTTCTTTCGCTTACATTCACGGCTGGTTCGCTTACATTCGCGGCTGGATGACGTTTGTAGGTGAATAGGATCATCTTGCCACCGTGTGAGAGGCCGTGGACATTTCGATTCGAATCATCCGATGACAACTTCTCCATTATGTTAGGATTCCTGTCGGGTTCGCTCCCTTCAAGTTGCCTTCAATTTGGAGCCGGTTTCTTTCGTGGCAGAGCAGCTGAAAATAAAGCAATAACTGTATGTTGAATGTATCTGTGTAAAGAGAACACTTTTCACACCGCTGTTAGAAGTACAGTCAACAATGGCCTAACATTTCAGTCAAAAATAGCGCGCCATACTCACATTGAAGTTAGCTTCCGACTTGTAGTTAGAGTTAGCAGTCTATAAGGTTTTGTTTTAGGCATTTTTATTGTCATTTGTAGATGAGAGGTTTTAGTAATCATGGATGCTAAAATATGTTTGCGGTAAAAATCATGTTTAAAATTAACTTGTCAAATCAGCTGATTTGTAATTGCCCTTTGACCAATACCCATTCGGAAGCTGACTTCAGCGACACCCTGGTCGGTGAAACTAAACTTCCTGTCAATTCAAGTGCATTGTGGGTAAACTTCTGTTAAAAGCTTACCCACAAGCTTTTTACTAAACAGAATTTGCGACTATGTGATTGAATGTATAGCTCTGCTTCGTCCTTTATAGAAAAATTTCGCAATGTCAGCGAGAAGACAATTTTCCATTCTAACTCTCTTTTCCGCACCCATAAATAAAACAGCCCTGGAAGGTGTGGCCACGAATGGAGCCAAAATGGCACCGTCCGGATCCCAGCTTCACACTTTTAGCAGTGATTCTTCAGAGCAGCTAGTTTGCTAACTTAGCCGCCTGAACAACAACTTAAAAAAAACAACAACAACGCGGAACTACCACAGAGCCGCGGAGGGACAGCTGAATATGGCAGAGCATGAACCGCAGCAAGGCGAGCAGGTAGTTGATGACCGTTAGAGCCGTTTATTCCGCAACAGTCAAACCTGAATCTAACCCGAACAAACTCTGTTTTGACAGGACCTTGAGAAGAAAATAGTGGAGACCAGGCAGAGATTCAAGAATGACTTACTCAAAGGTAACACGGTTATTGTGGATAAGCGGATATTAACTCACTCATTGAATATTAATTTTCCTTTAGACGATTTTTTAGATCTATTCCATTGTTCCTTTTGTTTGCATACTTATTCGTATTTTTGCTTATTTGCTTTGGCAGTAAGAGCTCAGCTTAGCTTCAACAAGGCTCCAATTAGAATTTAACAAAGTTGTTAGATTCTAATTGGAGCACAGTTCTGTACACCCCAGATACACAACATTTCTGACCTCCCGTAGGACTTTAATATGGTTTATTATGGACTCCCATCAACAATTACTGTTTTAAAACGGTTAAAGTCAGTGAGTGTTTGAAAGTGAAACCTGCTGCTTGACCTGTTTGAACGTCATGTGATCGAGTATTTGTGCTGTGTTTGTAGACTCAACAGATAAGTATGACCCCAGGGATGTGGAGAGGATTGAGCAGGAGGATGCTCTGGTGGAAGCCTACCTCACATGGAGAATGTATGTTGTTGATGACACCTTGAAGATGATTGATGAAAGTCTACTGTGGAGAAAAGAGTTTGGGATAAATGGTAAGAAGCTGGAATAACTATTGTAATCATCAAAAGAGTTTCATGTCCAAAAAAACGTAATTTTTATTTTAATGGGCATTGCAATGCTTTTGAAATGATACACAGGCCAATTACGCAGGTACGTTAAAATGTAAAACTGCAACTTCATTCTGAAAGCTTAAATTTAGTGGTAACTTCCATCATTTGTTTTACTTACTTTGCCAGAATAATTAAAAAGTAAAAAAAATTTACTTGATTTCAAAGTCTTTCTATATTTCTATATTATCCAATATTGCCATTGGATAATTTCATTTTTTGCCTATTTTCACCTCCTATCTGTAGCAATAAACAAAACAGCTGATTTTATAATGCCAAACTTTTTGCTTGGCACTAAAACCAGAAATCCCAAAGTCACTTTTTAGTTTTACATTGAATTGGAGCAAAGTTCATTTCTGGCACTTGTATAGTGTTTAAAGTTTGAGCGATGTAAAAGTTCTTTGTTCTAAGTAACCCACTTTTGAGCACTATGAAAGTTTTTCTCTAAAAAGAAACTGGACCCACATCTGGAGATGATAAATTTAGTATTACAGATATGAAATTAATAATGCTCACAGAAATGCTCAGCCGATTCAGCTTTACTGGCCAAGATTGTGTGCAAAAGCAAGGAATCTGACATTTCATTCAATAACTCTCAGCTTACTGACATAAAGTATAAATATAGAAACGGTAGACAGCATTCATGCTAGCGCTCAAACATACTGATGTTCAACATCCGACTTTGCTCAAAGTAGAAATGTTGACATTGGCATATGTGTTGCAAGCTCCTAACACAAATCTGTGGTTGCCCTTGTGCTTATCTCGGAAAAACAGAGTCTCTTTGTGTGTTAAACAGCCATATCTCCATGCATAAGTTACCACAGAGAACAATGCACTCTGTTTCTCCTGAGAAATTTGAAAGACTTGTTGTTTGCTGGCCTTTTAATCCAGCAAATTCTATTTTTCTCTGAGTTGTTTTAGGAAATGTGATTTATTTGAGTCATTAGTGTCTCAGGCCACTGGGATGTGGATGTAGGACTCAGTCGCCATGCTGTTAGTTTTTAGCTTCAACTTTTATAAAGAGCTAATAAATGTACAGCTTTATGTCTCCAGGATGTTGCGAGGAGTCTGGGGAGCATTTTTTTTTTATTTAAATTTTCTTTACATTTGGCACATCCAAATGTAAAGTATGTGCCAGATGTAACACCGTATGGCTCTAAATCTGAATTTTTGGGGAAGCAACACCATCCAGACTGCCTGTACTGTAATTTGTTTTTCTTCATTGTAGACGTGAGTGAGAGCACCATTCCTAGGTGGATGTTTGAGAGCGGTGCCGTCTTCCTCCATGGCTACGACAGAGAAGGCAACAAACTCTGTACGCACACACACTGGAATGATATTAATTTTCCCATTGTAATTTTTGAGTAGAAGTCCCATGAAAAATTATATCAATATCTAATTGATTTTATTTTAAATTGAAGAGCAACAATTATTCCTATTGCAGATAAAATATTCCAACATATTTACACTTAAGACATAGTTATCTCTTAATTTTAGTTATTTTGGAATAAATTTAATAGTAGTTTTTATGTAAACATCTTTATTACTAAGAATTTTGTTTCATATTACATTAGTGCTCTTCTTAGAGTAATATGGTGTTACCTTATTGAGAGTGACAGGTGGTCCTCCTTTAGTTTCAGTCCCATACCTGTCAATATTTTGCTTTCAAACATCTAACCTGGTCTTTGTTGTAAGTAAAGGAAAATGATAGCAACTCTAACCACCAGTGCACAGCAACAGGTGGTTTGTTGTCCAGAGACAATAGATTAAAAATAGCCTTTTAGCTAATTCTGCCGCATTTACAAGAATGTTAATTTCTGTACCAAATCAAATAAATTGCTCTAAATTACTTAGCTGTGTGATACATACAGTTAAGAAAAAACTTTGGTCTCTGTAGCACTTCCTCTTGCATCTCATGAAAGGGAATTTAAATCATGGCACGTTGTGGTGGAAAGCATCTGGAGACTGTAGCTTTTTAAAATCTTGGTTGCCAACACATGCCTAGTGCACTGACGGCTCAGCCATTATGTTGTCATGAAAGACATATTTGAGCATTTCTGACTTGTTTTAAGACATAAAACAGATCCTGTTCTTTGCATACAGTCTGGTTTAAGGTGAAGCTGCACACCAAGGATTCAAAAACAGTTGTGGACAAGAAGAAGTACGTCGCCTTCTGGCTGGAGCGGTATGCAAAGAAGGAACCCGGGATGCCTCTCACCGTAGTGTTTGATATGTCGGAGTCTGGCCTTAGCAATATTGTAAGTCCAGCCTCTTGTGTTTCTATTATTTTTCAGCTCAGCTGGAGTTTTGTTATGAAAAAGAATATCTCGTATGGTTATATCTCTTGGCATTTGTGAGAGGATGTAGCAAGACGGTGAGCTCTTCAGTGGTTTTTAACAGGTTGAAGATTAAAGTAGCCTTTAAATCCTGATGGTCAATTCGTGTTGGCTGTCTAATCCTTTCACTCACTTTCTCTGTCAGTGACGCCCTGCTGGAGAAAGGACTGTTAAATTTGTCATTACCCAACACAAGCAACTATATAGACATGACATGCAATTATTTGTTTAGAAGATCAGATGAGAAAGACATGAGGTGGGGTTCTTTTGAAGCCCACGATGAGCTGCGCTAGAGCCAGTCAGTGTGATCTAATTAGGGCTTAGGAGTGAGTCCACTGCAAAAGAGTGAGTCTTCTAGCCTATTATGGAGCCTAGCCAAAGCCTAAAGTTCCTTCTTGTTGGCCTTTCGGACAGTCTGCCTGATCAGCTCAGTTAGCATAGACAGTAGAAGAAGAATCACCACATGAAAGTTGCAAAGCTGCAGAAGAAATCTTTAAAATATTTTTAATATAGTTCAATAAACAGCGGAGACCCAATATTTCCTTTTTTATTTTGTCAGTGTTGAAAAGTGTTGAAAATTGTTCAAACAGACTTGCAATTAATTTTTATTTAATTCTTAGTGGGTAACTTCAGATCTAGAGGCGATCAAATGAGAACAAACATCCTTCTGTCAAAATCGTTTTCTTGCGCATATTTTTGTGCTACTTTATAGTAAGACTTTTGAGGTTGTTTCCTTTGTGAATTTCCTAATTTATATATTTTTTCTTTGTTTTAGGACATGGACTTTGTAAAGTATGTCATCAATTGCTTCAAAGTATACTATCCAAAGTTTTTATGTAAGTAACATAACACTAAAAGATATTACGATATACCAAAGATATTATCTTCCAATTACGGATTGCTTGTCATCTTTGCAGCTGTTTTTAAGTCAAATATGCAAGAAGAACATAGTAGTTTTATCAAGGAACTTTGTTTTTTCATTTCAGCTAAAATGATCATAGTGGAAATGCCTTGGATCATGAACGGTGAGAAAGAGTCTGCTTGACTCCGATTGATGATTTTTGCTGCACTGTGACTTCATTAAAAACATGATTTTTTTTTAAACGTATATCCTGGTTATAGCTGCGTGGAAGATTGTGAAGTCCTGGTTGGGTCCAGAAGCCATTGCAAAGCTGAAGTTTGCAACCAGAGCTGAGATTCACACATATATTGGTGCAGATTACCTGCCGCCTCACCTGGGTGGATCGGTATGCTCCTATGTTTTTCTTCACCCCTTGATGTGCTGAATTCTCAGATTTGTTTTATGTAGAAAATAAATGTTAGAATCGGCTAATATTTTTTATATTTTGGAGAAACTCCATTATATCAAATGACTGTTAATTAGTCTTTCAAAAGTATTTTTACTTCTTTAGCCTTTTCACATTTTTAAATGTATCACAAAAGCAAATCTTAATGTATTTTAGTGGGATGTAGATGGAGAATAATACAAAGATTTTACATTTTGTACTAATATCTGTCAAATTTATATACTGTAGAATCTTTCACTGCAATTACTGCTGCACATCTAGACACTGAATTTCTTTTTGCCAATTCTCCATTGGCAAAAAAAGGACAAGTTTCTACAGATACTCAATTGGATTTTGATTTGACCTTTGTCTAGGCCATTTTAGCTCAATAATGTGCATTCTAGCTTTCTAAACATTCTGTTGCATCTTTGGCTGTATGTTTTGGTTGTTCTGGTTCGCTGCTTTTCTGATTAGTAATAATAACCTGCCTGTCCTGTCAGGTTAGCTCGTTTTCTACCTGTCTTTGGGTTGGCAGATGTGCATCGTCCTTTTCGCTTTTGGATGTTGGATTGAACAGTATTGTTTTGTAATCCAACTCTTCTTTGAACTTCCTCAACTCTCTCCCTGATGTTTCAATGTGAAACGTCCCGCGAGACGTTTCACGTGGATTATGAAACCCGTTTGTTTCTCATTTTGTACTTTTTATGCTCGATTTGACAGCCGAGTTATTTGACTCCATTGAATAATTTCTACGTCTGACCACGTCTGACTTGTCTGCTGTGCTCCTTAGTTTTCATATTGCCAATTGTTTTCTAACAAACCTCTGAGGTTTTCCACAGAATAGCTGCTTTTATACTGAGATTAAATGACATACAATTAAAATTCAACTGCATGGCATATTTTTGTCCATGGACACTCTTGGAAAACCATGAACCTCTTTTCTTTAATTTTCCAGTTATGTCCTGCTACATGTTGCTCTGATGTATGCAATCACACAAAAAGACGTGTAGGTTTATGGTCTTAATGTGACAAAGTACAAAAAATTCAGTAATTACGACTAATTATGTGGGGTTCTATATGTTTTGCTATCATGTAAAAATATTTTAGAAATTGCTAAAAACTGATAAAGTGTATATTTTTCTCTTGTAAAAATTACAAAATTATGGGTCATGTAGTTTTTGTGAATCTATTAACCTCATTACATCATAAACATTCTCCCCTTTGCAATTTTTTTTGTCTGACATGTTTAAAGTTAATAACTTTCTGTTTTAATTAGACATAAAATATTATAATTCGGAACCCATCAGTTGCACTTTACATGCCAGATTTGCAGTAAGCAAGATGATGTGTCCACTTTCTTCCAGGACCACTTCAAGTACACATACCCACCTCTTCCAGATGATGACTTCCAAACCCCGCTGTGTGAGAACGGGCCGATGGCCAGCGAGGATGACGCCGAGAGCAAAGAGGGTGAAATGGAGAGCAGAGACACCCTCGAGTCCAGCTTCAACTCCGAGATCGTGGCAAAGCCCAAAAAGGTAAATTGTATCATGAATACGTCGAATAAATCCTTTTATTTTTGCTATGAAAACCCATAATGATGATAAAAAGAAATTCTTTAAGTTTCTTGCAAAATAATAATTGCATAAGTATATGAGACTCAGTTGCACCATGTGTTTTCTAGAATTATACTTTGGACCTCTTTGCAAGTATGAATTTGATTTTGGATGAGTTTTATTGTCTTATATGATTGAGAACTTTATTTGACTCTGACGCATTTAGCAGCACCTGGCTTTATTTTTTAGATTGACTCATTTCAGACAGAGGTGACCAGGTTGTGACTTTGCACATTTTAAACTCCCCATGTCCTGTTTTTAGTCAGGACCTCTAGATTTCAGCGTATAATCAGGCCGGCTATGCGATTATCATTAAGCTGTTTTTCATGGTGTCTATTGAGTTTGTTCTTTAGGGGGGGTTTTTTGGCTTCCTTTAAATCCAGCTAAGCCTTCACAGGCACGCTGCTGCTCTTCAGTTCCTCATGGTGTCCACAGAGGGTCTGTTACTTAAGCTCTTCCATGCTGTCACAAGATTCCTCCTCCCTGCATCATGAAGCGCTCTCTCTGAGACGGCTTGCACCCTGGAAATGTTAAAGCTGCTGTCGCCTCCCTCTGAGTATTTTTTTCTCAGTGCTGCACCCTGGATGTAGACAGCCTGCAGCTCGTGTCATGTATGTCACAGATTCTCTTCTGACTCCCCATCGGGATTATCATGATCTCCTGTCATGATATTTTTACGCTTCCTTTCTCGTTTTTGTCCTAAAAGATGCTTTATGAAAACCAGCCGTAAAGTAATAAACGAGATACCGTTAAGATGGACACATTTACAGGAATATGATTCCAATTTTTCCAATTTTGTATTAGTGTGGAATAAGTATAATGGGAGTATGGGGGGAAAAAAATTGTTTCCAGACTTTTTCTCTTTTTCTCCCTCACTCTCTTAAGATTTGTTTTCATGCATCAGTCTGTATGTTTCTCTAGTGATCTTTTATCCAAACATCCATTCGTCTGTCCATCACTCTGCTTATTGTTTGTCATTCCTCTTTCTAATTATCATTTTATCCATCCATTTTTACTATGCATCTATCTGTGTATGTCTTTAGAGACATTTTCCATAAACTCGTATGGAAGGTAGTTATACTTTACAAATTGGCTAAAATTTCAAGGAACTCTAGAAAATTAAGTCTGGAAAAATCTGGAATTTCAACACACAAGTGAGTACTACAATGTTGTATATACATTGTAGTAATTGAAAAAGATTAAACTTATTCTTTTTTAATTTTTCTGTAAGCTTTTGACTGCTATATTCAGCTTCATAGAGGATACAAATTACAAAGAGAGAGTCAGGCTTTGTAATATGTCCATAAATATGTGGACAAACAGAAGGTTGAGCTACAGTCTACATGAGACAAACCATGTTAGTCAGAGCTACTCCCACAAAGCTTTACTGAACAAACAATGATCCAATTGTTAAAAAGCTGCCACGCTGATTATTCACAAGAGATTAAGACTTTTAAAGCAAGTCACATCAATTACTTGTCAGCCTAGGTGTAATCTACAGGCTGAGGTTTGAGCTTATGTTGTGCTCTTCGTAAGGGAAAAATCCTTTTTGTTCTTAAAAGTTACATTGCTGTCTTTAAATATTTTTTTTATTATTCTTTTATTTGACTCATCAGTGCCATTTTGTACTTGTGCAGTATTGTTTTATGACTTTTTGGTCCAGAAAGTCGCTGTCTCCCGCGAGACGTTTCACATGGATTATGAAACCCGTTTGTTTCTCATTTTGTACTTTTTATGCTTGATTTGACTACCAAGTTATTTGACTCCTTTGAATAATTTCTACCAGCTGGAGATTGCTCAGAGTTAATCTCTAACATTTCATAAATTGACTGATCCAAACAGGGGATCAGAACTACATTTCAAGAAAATGGGATGGAAAATTTTTGAAAAAGAATGCACACAGTATAATTAAGTATTTAAGCCAACTATTTAAGTCAACCAGGCCAGGAAGAGGAAGATGTTTTTCTTGTTAGCTTGTCAAAATATAGTTACACAATCACTTTTAGGAAACTCCTCAGAAACAAAATAATCATTCCCGAATGCATGTCAGAAGGAAGGCTATAAATAAGGCTGTCAGATGATCTAATAAACATTCCCTGAACATTCAGGGTGAAAAGTCACCGAGCAGCTTGTCCGAAAACTGGAACCATTTACCGTAGTAGTCTGAGCTGCTTCTATTGCCAAATTTCGGCCACCCAGTTATTAACAACCTCCTTCTTGGCGGAAAGCGTCCTCATTCATAGCTGTAGTATTATCTAGTAATTCCTGTTTACAGGCATTTAGTCAAAGTTTTCAGTCTTTTTATTCTGGAAAATCATATGAATTTTGTCCTTGCGTTTAATAGAAATAAAGCAAGCTAATAATAGCTTGTTAATTAATGTATCTACTCATTTAGAACATATGTGCTGTTCATTACTTGCAACTGTAGCTTTAAAACAGCTTTACCTCCAATAGAGGAGAAGGCTTTTCTTTAGTTTCCACAGCAGGATTCTGCGCATTTTTTCAGTACTGGGAGTATTTCCAGACAGGCAGGAAAAACAAGAAGAAAGTGTAGAAGCCTCTTTCAGTCAACTGACCAGCAGTTGGCAGCAGCGGTGGGCCAGTACTGCATTACTCTGGTACTTTATAGGGTCATAGCTAAACTCATATTTTATAAATGATATAAGTATTTAAAACAAGGATGACCAGTTAACGGAAAAGGTTGAAATGAAAGATTGGTGAAGGAATGGGAATGCTGACTGACAGGTTAGGGCTTTAGTTGGTCTTTTTTTAGCATAAAAGTATTAATGTAAAGTGTTGTTTTTTGTATTTGTTGCTGTAAATGCGACTAAAATTGTGGTTCTGTGTTATTACAACAGGCCGTTGCTGCTTTGAGCTCGTCTGAGCACATTCTGCACAGCATTTAATTATTTTCCTTCTGATCCATCTTGTCTAAATAAATAAAAGTCTCTTTCAGTCACTCCTCCACCTTCTCCACATCAACTGTCTGCCCCCAAAAGTCCTCTGAGGTCCAGAAGCACTGAGCTGATAGCTTAATGGCTTCCTTAAGCTAATTTTCTGTCTTTCTTTTTTGTTTTGTTTTTTTTTGTTTTCCTTTCTGGTTGCGGAAACAAGGGGTGGCTGTGGTAAAGCGATGTAGGATCACAACCACAGCAGAAGCTCAATGTCTGGAAGATCTCTGCAGACTGAAGAGGCAGGTTGTACTCATGTGACATGAGTTCACCTCCCGCCAAGGTCGACCCAAGTTGCCACCGCCACTCCTACACAAGCCCAGTCCTTCACCCATCATGGACCTCACATTTCCAATTTGGCCCCAACAAATTTGCATCTTTGTGATTACCGGATGATGCCTTTTTAATAGGCTGTTTTTTTCTTTTTTCCTTGGTTTTTTTTTTTTGTTGTTTTTTTTTTTTTGCACGCCTTGGAAACGCTGATGTAAGCAAGACGCACGTTTTACGGTTTAATTAGCTTTTATAAAAGGTCTGCACCCTCCCTGATGTCCATAAATATTTCACATTATTTGTCTCATCTAACCTCCCGATTAATAACTACTAAGATAATTACTGTTGTATTACAGTAGACCAACTTATTAACCCCTAGCACTTAATCCTTAATCAAACCTGCCATTTGAAGCTGCTTTTTAATGTAAGCCTTGTGTGCCTTACAATCAGATATTATCTCTAGCCAAGTCTGAAACTTGAAAGTTTTTAGCAGTGTTGACAATGTTGCTGTGTGCCTTAATTTGTATTGCACAAAGAAGGATATTTGACCATGTGCATTTCAAATACAAGTCAGTTGTCTTTGCATTTCATATTTTGTGCAATGTATGGAAGTAGCATTTTAAATGTCTTTCTTTTATAATAGTCTTTAATTTCTTCATTATGCTAAAGCCTCTTAATTTGTTTCTCATATTAGATTCCCCTCTATTTTTTGTTCCCTATTAATCTATAATGGATTTTTGAAATTGTATTATAGGAGTCAGAAATGGGGTCAATGATTGTTCTCATCCGTACAATGTACTTTTAATTCCAGTATCTGTAATAAAGTGCAATCTACTTTAAGCATTTACTTTTCCCTCTAATTTGAAGTTGTTATACTTTTCAAGCACTTTAAATTTGATTCTTACATAATTGTGTTGAGTTTTCTCTTGAAATGCAATAAATATTCAAACTAGAAGCTGATAATCTCTTGACCTCTTTTTTTTTTTTTTTTAATGGAGTTGCATGAAAGGGAGACAACTTTGCAAATTTTTTAGCTTATGAACTGGGAATACACACTTCCTCTTTGAGTCAGGAGTGTTTGCTCACGTATTTCTCTCGAGTGGCCCCTTCCTTTTCTCCCATTTACTGTCTCCTGATGTTTTAACTGTCCCGTCCACCGTACATTCTTTGTGGCTCAAGCATCCATATATATAACACGTCTGCCTGTCCAGTCAGGCCTTGTGTGGTTTGTGCTCTGTCTGGGAAGGATTTGGGTCAAAGTTCGTGAGCCTTTTGCTGCTCCCCCGTGTGAGGTATCTCATGACTATCCTGAATGACTTACTTTGGTTCATGAGAGGGTTTTTTTGTTTTTTTTTATGTCAAAAGTCATGAGATTGTGGGGTTACACTGGTTCCTTATTTTCATGGATATGCTTGCTTTTATTTTTCCATTCCCTCTGAATGCTGCCAGGAGCAAATTTCATTAGTCGGATTGAGAGTGCATCCACAAAATAAAAATAAAATTTCTCTATTAGTATGTCATTCTGGTAACGACGACATTTCATCTTTTTTTCTTTTTTTTTTTAACAGAGTAGCTTATTAATTAAAGTTGACTGTGATTTATTGTACTAACTATAGCGACCTACTTGGAGGCCAAAGGTCAAATGTTTCATTTAAGACGGGGTGCTAGGCGAGGTTTTGATGATTACGTTCTATGTCTTTTGTGTGTTTTCTAATTATGTGGTCTTTTCCATTTC
Organism: Brachyrhaphis terrabensis; assembly: GCA_903067065.1. Taxonomy (NCBI): domain Eukaryota; kingdom Metazoa; phylum Chordata; class Actinopteri; order Cyprinodontiformes; family Poeciliidae; genus Brachyrhaphis; species Brachyrhaphis terrabensis. The sequence continues at coordinate 44,280 of CAEGAG010257526.1, forward strand.
AGGTGAATTTTCTAGAAGAAAGCTTAAGGTCAGAGGATGGTGAAAGAGACACAAACGTGAGAGTGAAAGGAGTCAGGAAGCCACTCACCACCTTCAAAGGTCTTCTGCTAGATGTTAGGTAGGTCACGCTTTATCTTCTCACTTTCTGTTGTGACGTCTGTGTATATTATTTATAAGGTCATTTATTAGTCTCCCATAGAATAAATAGCATGGGAAACTAAGAGAGCACATCAACTTGAACACGTCCTACCCACCTTGAAACATGAAGGAGGCAGCATCATGGCTTTTCCTCAGGAGGGATATGAGGACTGGTCAGAGTTGATTGGGAGATGATTTTCAAGGGTTATTCCTTGGGAGTTGGGAGGACACCAGCGGATATAATCCATATGTAATCACTATAAAGATATAAATCTTTAAATAAATCTTTAAAGATCGGTGATCTTTAAACCGATTTTAAAGATCGCCGATTACCGATCTTTAAAAAGCCTGAACTTCCGATTCCAGTTTTGGGCAATGCCAATTTTTTTTTGTCTGAAATGTTGCTAACTGTAGCAAGAATGTGGCCGAGCTGGCAACAGTGGGGTTACTATTAATAGCTGCAAACATGCAGACATAACCTGATACTGCTGGTGGGCCTGTCTGTCAGTCAAACCTCTCTCAAGGAAGAGTGATCAATTATCAAAGGTGGTTAACGGTTGAGTGCCGTAGATGTTTATAAATATTTTAAATGGATAAAAACCCAGACCACATGGGACAAACTGCAGCTTTTCTTTGTCTTCTTGTTTTACTTTTAAATTTGGATCTTTAAAGATTGACTAAACATACTACAGTTCTCGGTGAATATTTATTGTTTTAATGTTAGTCTATTGTAATTTTTATCAACTTCTAATAGTCTAAAGTGTGTCTTGGATGCTTACTTCAAGATTAGTTTATCTGATCTTTACCTAAGAAAAAACAGTTTTTTTTTCTTTTTTTAGCTCGTGTCCTTTCCATCTTTGCCCTTCCTTTTAACAAACAGCCCTTTAGGAGTAAGTGTGAAGTCATGCAGACTGACAAGAAACTGATGGATCAGAGAGCGTAGCTGTCTGTCACTCTGAATCATCATGCTATGGACCCATGTGGGAATATAAATATGCTGCTGCAGCATATTCATCCATATTTCTATACAGTGGATATAAAATATTCTGATTGCAGAAACTGAATGAATAGTTAATTTAAGTATTAGTAAAGGATGTGAACACTTTACTACACTTATTTTTTTCCCTCCTGATAGATTTGTTAGATTTTTCAGTATCAGTATTTACCAGATACATTTTATATTAAAGATAAAGAAGCTTTGAAATAATTTACTCTGGTGTCCTTGTCCTTTGAGTCCCTAAGACCCGACCTTTCAACAGTCATGGTTACACTTTTCATATCCGCTGTACATATAAATGAAATAGAAAAGCTCTTCCATTTATTTTTGCGGCAAAGCCAGCTTTACTCGTGACTCCATGTGCACAACTATCGAAACATCAAACTGTTTTCATCACACCTACAAAAGCAGGAAGTCTCACAATGACCATTTTCTCGTCTGCGTTTGAGCATGACAATATCAAAACTGTCATGGAAATTTTCCGCCATTGCTATCCAAATGAAGGTCGCATATGAAAATTACTGTGCTCATTGTTGATGAATATAACAGTAATTGTAGCAGGAGGTATGATAGAACTAGAGAGTGAAAAAGAACAAAAGGGGAAGAGCTTTGTTTGTAAAAGAAAGAGAAAAAAAAAAAGAAAACGTCCACACTTCTGCATAGCTTTGTCCACATTTTAAAAATAAGACCAGGGGCATATTAATTTATCCAATCTTTCTGAAAAATGTTTCGGATGCTTAATCTAAAGCTGAAACAATACATGCTGAGCGCACAATTACTGCACAATCCCTTTGTGAGTTTTAACCTATTTCTATGTGTTTGTTCTGGCCCCTGCAGAATTTCTCCTTGCAGCTTTATTGCAGCACAAATAGGCCAGAACGTATCAGTTTGCTTTTACCTAACAGCATTAACTGCTAGGCATGATATCACCTATCTGGATCTTATCTCCAGCTGTAACCAGCTTGTGTTGTAATGTGCTTCTACGCTGCATTTAAAACTCATTTGTAAGACCTGAAGCCAAGGTGGCCGTCTTAGTTACCATATGATAGTTTTATTCTTTACCCTGATGCTAATAGTTATTTTAGTAGTTTATGTTTTTTGTTCTTTGCTCACAACATATGAAGAAGAAATTCCCAGTAGCTAAATATTATCATTCTAAAACTATTTGAAGGAAATTTTTATAATAAAATGGATATACTGGTGCCTTATAGAATGTGTAGATGGAGTAAAATAGCTGTAATTTGAATCATTGCACAAAAAAATATTGACACTTTTTACTTTCTTTTTTTCTTCTTCTTCTTTTGGTGTGTGAAAAAGTTTAGTTTTTCACACACCGACTTGACGCTTCAGGTCATTATTGATGTTTTTCTGCCTTTTTGCCCTGATTGATCTTGTGAGACTTGAGCAGGAATCCAGGATGTTTCCAGTCGATCTTTCATTGATTAAAAATGAGTTGGTGTTGTAAATCAAACACTGAAACCCATTCTACTGAGAAACGCTGGCAAGCAATTAATTACCACTCAACAGGGGCACCAGGATCCTCTTTTCCTTCACAGCACATAGTCCTTCATAAAAAGCCTTGCAGAAGTAGGCTTACCCTTTGACCTTTTGAAACATTTTTCACTGCACAACCACTTTAATATGTCTTATTGTGATTGTCAAGTGGAAGAAAATTATTCCGATTTCAAAATAATCTTTTTTCTTTTAATAAAAGCATATTTTAATAAAAGCACTCTATCATTTCACAATTACAGGCAACTTGTGTTGCACCAACATGTAATATTGCAAAGACATAAAAAAATAAAATTTTCATAGGAATTTGAATATTTTTGCAGCGCTTCTTTTGTTTTAATCATTTATTGAATCCAATATTCATTGGCATTCAGATCAGTTTGTTCAAGTGCTGCAACTTTTTTTTTTTTTTTTTTTTTACGTCACACTATATGATGTCATTTTCAAGAATAATGTCAGCCGAGTTCTGTTTCCACTGTGTGGCGGCTTTGAAGTGAGGATTTCTGACTGCTCTGAGCTGTGAATTATAGAGATAAACCGATTAAACCGAGCCTTAAATGCAGTTATACTTCGGAGCTCTGTTAGCTTTTAATTCAAGGCTGGGGGCTTCAGAAGAGAGTAGTGGTCTTTGATCTTGTGTTTTCTACTGCTGTTTGAAGGGAGAAAAGAATACACAAGGCCATTAAGAAGAGAAAAAAAAAAAGCTTTATTCTTGGCAGTTTTAGGCCATGGAAAATAACTAGGCTGCATTTAAATAAAATATTAAAATCTATACTGGTTTTCTTGTTTGCAAAGCTTAGGTTTCCAGTGCTCACTGTGCACTGAAGCCAAGTCGGTCTAATCACATGCCCTGCAAATTGGACTGTTGTAAACTTGATTGGAGGACAAATTAGGTGCTCCTCATCACAAGGAAAGCAAAAAGAACGTCATGCCTAAATTATAAGCCACTGGGTTTTTTGGGGGTTTTTTCTCCTCTTGGCCATAAAATGTGTTGCTCTATTCTGTTGGCAGTTCATCTCATACCAAATTTTGATTTTCTGCTCCAATAAACAAAAATATCCATCTGTTAATCAACTCTCCTTTGGGACAAATTCAGAAATTACAATGGGAACATTTACTTTTGTGTGTGTGTGTGTTTTTTTTTTCATGAAAGTTGCATCAACTATGTAATTTATTTTAATGTATAGTTTAATTTTGTTGGTAGACTTTTTAAAAACCAACATGCAATTAATTTTTTTCCTGTTAATTTCAACTGGACAACAGCTCAACAACCCATAATTTAAGTTCAGCACTAGAGAAAACTCATGGACTTATACCCAGAAGTCTTGTTTTGAATTATATTCATATAATTTTTTTTATTGAAACAAAAACAGCTTTAAAGTGAGTTAATTATTTTTTATCACTGTAGTATAGTCGCACATTAAAAAATTCAGTATTGTAATTTGAGTGGTAAAAAAATTCTGCAGTGAAAAAGCAAGTTCACCATTGAGTTTGTTTCTGGCAAGAAAAGAAGATGAATATGATGATGAATATTAGCAAAGGGTGACATTTTTGCAAAATCTTTAGTGCCGAATTAGATTGCTCTAATAAAAGATAAATTGACTGTATGGTTTTTTTTTTTTTTAATGTAATTTGGACTTTGAGTCTGTAATAAAATTTATCTATCAGTCTATCTAACTTCAGCCATGGTGCCAATAAGTATGGAGGGTGCTATAAATATCATTTTCATTCAACTGAGTTTAAGATCAGGATTTTTTTTTTCTTCACATCTTTATTTCTCGAATGTTGAATGACACATCAATGTTTATTTTTTTCCTCCCTTCACAGTGAGGCAAAATATAGTTTGTAGCCAATATATAAACAAAGAAATTCCATTTTCATTCTTTATAGCACATTTCCACAGAAACTGTCCCTTAGGGAAGGCATGGTGGTTAGCAGGAAAAGCTTCATATCCCCAGATAATTAGACCTCACAAACGCCAAGGAACGAGAAATGCACCAGAACGGAATGTAATAAGATTTAATAACAAAGCGTGTGGAGTAACAAATGAAAACCGATGCTTTTTATTTTTTTTAATTTTGCCACTTTTTCTAAGATATGAGCCTCTGGTTTTGATTCAAATATTTTTTTTTGTTTTTTGTGTGTGTGCTGTAGTTGCTGTAACAAAACTCCTTCTTTTTTTTTCCTTCTCTTTTCTGCTTCAGTCCTTCTGAGGAGCTCAGCTTTGGTTCCGGTGAGAACGAGAAGAAATGCCTTATTATTCTGAGCAACGTCACCAAAAATCAGGTGGCTTTTAAGGTAATCGTGAAGTCATTTCACCCTGGCATTATGAGAGAGTCATCACATTGTCGCGTTTGGTAATGAATTAAAACGTTTAATCTAATTAACGAGCCCCGTGCCTCTGCGTGCGCAGGTTCGTACCACGGCGCCCGAGAAGTACCGAGTGAAGCCCAGCAGCAGCAGCTGTGAACCAGGGGCCTCGGTGGACATAGTGGTGTCCTTGCATGGAGGTACAGCACTTAACGCTCTGCACGCTATCCGCAGCAGCTGAGCTTTAGAATAATCAAACGCTGCACTGCGTTACCTTCCCAAAGTGCAGGAAGTCACTTTTTCTTTGCCCGACATGCATATTTCAGGTGAGATAAAAGAATCGCCCCCTCCAAACAAAACAGTCAGGTAGCTGACAGAGAGTTGAACCACAATGCAACCTTCAAACACCGACACGTCAGTTTGAGGTTTGATGTGCTGAGCATATCTGAGGAGAATCAGCAAACCCGGCTGTTACCTTGGTTTTTATGCTGTCGTCTTGAGATTTTTTTGTTTTTTTTTCCCTTACAAAAGCTTTTCAAACAGTAATTTAAGTCAGTTTTATTGCCACTGATTTATATGACTTTCCAGGTAATTCTCACATTTTATATCACAGAACAATTCATTGATGTCTTTGGTTTATTAAAAGTTATATTACCAGCAACAATCATGAGATTTCAGACCCATTCCCACCACTTTTTATGAAATCAACCATAACAGTTTACTTAAATGGTTTTACTGATGGGTTTTGTGCAGGTTCCCTGGCCTCTCCGCAAGACAGATTTTTGATCATGGCTGCAGAAATGGAAAACGCTGGATCACAGGAACTCACTCAGTTCTGGAAGGAAGTCCAAAAAAACAAAATCATGGAGCACAGGTGTGTATCTGTTTCCCTTTATTGCTCCTGTTGATCAAATGTGATGTAGACAGAGTGAAGGACAATTTCATAATTGCAAGTTTGCATCAAGAAAAAAAAAAATCAACATGAGAATGAAAACGGTTAATACATGTATGGTTTCCAACCATCCATAAATGAGCATTAAGACCATTATGAATTCCTTTAATAAATCAACTTTTTCATAATTTTCTAATTTACTAATCTGTATTTGCATGTCAGGGTTGACTAATTCAGTAGAAATGAATCATACTAAAGAATGAAATCATATTAAATTAACTCATATATGAGAGTTAATTTGAATCCAAATTTCTACTTACTGCTCTTATTTCTTACCTCTTAAAATCCTCGACAGGAACTTTTATATAACACATTTTACATGTTTTCATGTCAATCTCTAAGTACATTTTTGATCAAGTGGAGCTGGTTTTGCACATCTGTTCATTGGACTCTGACCTCCTTGCAGATTGCGTTGTCATGTTCTGGACAGTGTTAAGTCAGCAGCCGTCCCTCATAGGGACAGCCTGGGGGAGACATCGACCAACGGGCAGCAGGAGTTAAGCACAGTGGTGAGTTCTGATGCCAGGATTTTCAGAATGTCACCACTTTGCCATTACGCATGCATCACTGGGCGTAAGCTAAAGGCATAGGTGCCATTACTGTTGCAGTTTACCAAGGACACATACAGACTTAGGCTCCAGCTCATTCAGATAAGGCTCAGAGTTATTAATGCTAAGTACAGTCAAACGTTACATGACGTCAGCCTGCTGTTTGTTTCATCCCAAAAGTAAGTCAAATTTGATCAAACCAAACGCCTGCAGCCTATTTTATCATAATCATTTAGAATGTTTATTTTTCTAGCCTTTCCTGACGGAGGCAGTCAATTATTTATATTAAGGGGAAAAGAAAAATTCTGGTTACTATTGAGACAAACTGTATAGACATTTGACACGGACTTTAGCATTATCGCTATTAATTAAATTCACTACATAATATAGATTTTTACCTTAACCATAACTTTAGTGTTTTAAAAATGCTGCCAAATTTTCTGAATTCAGCATGAGCTCAGTTGGATTAAACTCAGACTTTGCTGTAGACTTCCTGTTATCAGCACACTTCCTGCCTGATAGAACAGACATGGCTCAGCTGATATGGTGGCAGTAAAACCTCTTGGTTGCATGGCAGCACAGGCTCTTTATGACTTCAGCAGAACACTTTAATTTCCTCTGCTTCCTGAAACAAACACCACCTGCATACAAAGCACAAATGCATTACGACTCATATGCAAGCAATATTTTTTCCTGATAAATTTGTGATATGAATCCCCTCCCTAACTCCAGCTGTTTTTTTTGTTTTTTTTTTAACCAGCTTATGCGAGTGATGGCCTGCAATTCTCGACTGGAGCAGAAAATGAACTCATGTCTGTGGGTGCAGAAGGTTCTCACTGGGCTGGTGCTGGTCCTGCTCGCGCTGAACCTGCTGTGTCTCTACCTGCTGGGTACGGCTCAGCGACCGAGCTGACCTGCCGCCGGCCCCTCCACCTGCGTCTGTCAGCCCTCCAAGAGGCGCTGACGGCTCAAGCCGGGCCACAGTTGACCACTTGATGGGACGCTGGTCCTCTGCTCCACCCGCCCAGGTTCCACCGGCTGCCGTCCTGAAGAGTAGCAGAGCTGACTATCGAGACATGTCGGTCCATGTGGAGCTAAGAGAGTGTTCTGCTGCCTACTAGGTTAATGTAATGGATTGATAGGTTCTGTTGTGGCTGATCATGAAAACATAATTTAAATTAATAACATTTATTAGAATTTGTTGGAAAGATTAGTCATATTAAGGTTTATGTAGAGGTTTTTTTATATATAATTTGTGAATCTACCAAAAAATTATTTAAACCAACATATTATAAAATAAACCCTTTTTATTCAACCTTTACTGTTTTTTTTTTTCGGTCAGGTCTTTGTTATGAATCTAAAGACGGCATTTAAATACCCGCCTTATTCTTCAGCTCTAGCTATTTCAGCCACTAAAGTTGCCCAGTTATGCAAAATTATTCCCTCTCTTTAATAAGCTCCCATTAAAACGGAGCTTTGTAATTGAAAACATCGCAGCGAATGACCTTACTAAACTTCTCCACGCTCAGACCCGGGAGCCCATGAGAGAACTGCGTCTCCACCACCTCATTTTATTTTAATTACCCCAACACTAAACTCAACTAAAAATACCAAAGCAATTACTGGCAGAGCACAAGGACGTGGCACAACCCACTTGTATCTTAGTGGGAAGCGCTGATATCAGTAACAAGATCCAGCTCGGAGCAATCAGGACTCGAGCCGGGGTGTGAGGAGTGAGCTCGTTATTAGATGTTTGCACACCCGAGAGACGACTGAAATCAACAACTGCCGTTTGTTTGCGATGGGTGGTTGCCACTTGGAGTGATTTGTGTAACATGAGAAAGCTAATCCTGCTTTGATTGTTCAAAAATTCCATTTTATGTTTTCGTTGGATACCTCTAAATGTTTTGACTCTTGAAGGCTTCAGCTACAGTACATTGATAAAGTATTCAGACCCTTTTTTACAGCTACAAACATCAATTTATGTGAAGTGAGAAGAAATGCGGCTTGGTTTTCAACTTTTTCAGTCATAAAAATCTGAAAAGTGTGGTGTGCAGTTATATTTAGCCCCTTTGGCTCCCCTCCCTAAATTGGCTTGATTGAGGGCAGAATTTTTGCAAAGCAGGCAAGAGACCAGTGGTAACTCCATAGTAGCTGTAAAGATCCAAACCTTAATTAAAATTTGGAAAGAGATACAGCCCTGGTTGAATGAAAGTCACAGCAACTTGAATTTGCAGTTTTCTATAAGCCATTTGTGGGTAACTGCAAACATAAGGGACACTCTCTGTGTAGAGGAAAACTTGCACTGCACTCCACCCTGATTATCCCCATTGTGAAACATGGTGGAGGCATCATCATGAAATGGGAATGTGTTTAACAGGGATGTGGATGCAGGTTCTAAGACTGATTCACAAGTTCACTTTTAAGCAGCACAACCATCAGAAACCCATAGCCGGGGCAACAAGGAGAAGATTTAGATGAAAGTGTGATTTGAACAATTCCCCAAGCAAAGTCCAGATTAAAATCCAATTGAGAATCAGTGGCAGCAATTAAACATTTATGCTGAAACTGATGCTCTCCATACAGTCTGACTGAGGTTAGGATATTTTGCAAAGTACAAAATATCCAGTTTCTGTGTATGAAGTTAGTGTGAACCCCCCCAAAAAAACTTGTAGTTGAAGTGGCAGCTGGTTCTACAAAGCATTAACTCAGGTGGGATGACTACAAATTTTCATTAAAATGTATTAAAGTTCATAATACAAAAATACAAAATATTTGTTTCTGTGTATGCAAGCGACCTCCTTATCTTCATATTCTTGTTCTCCTGTAGTTTGTCAAAGAAAGATGAATGTATGATAAACACGCTTTCACTAGATGCAAACTTGCTCTATCGTGTGCAAGTTTCTCCTCAATTCCTCACGAAAACAGCCATTTGGAATTTTTTTTGGGGGGGTAGAAAGTGCCACTGTATATAGAGAAACAGGAAGGAAGGAAAAGGATGGGGGGTTAATGGAGTGCGTTCCTCTGGAGAATACTAGTAAAAGCTTTGGTATCACACATACATAGGCTGGTTTTAAGTGCAGCTGAGTGCTGCGGCGTACCTGGCTAAATGTAGGAAAACATCAGGCTGCGAGGACGAGGAGCACCCTCCATCGGAAATGCAAGCATGACTGAAGTGGATCGTTCTTCAAATGGACACGTGACCGCCATTCCCTGACAGAGTCCTCTCACCAATTTGTCACGATCCAACTAACTACTGAGCAGTGTTTACAATATGTGTTTCCCTGCAGCTGCAGGAGTCGGAGGCTTCTCCACGGAAATTGATTTTTACATTAAACAACCAGTAAAATCGAAACATGCCACAGTGTGCTTCTGACTCCTGGGCACTTGTGCTGCATTTGGAAGGCAGGCGATGATTTAGTTTGGTTGGCAAATTGTAACAAAAGGATCAATACAAACTTAATGTACAAACTTAACATTTAACTCGGCGGATGTGGGCGAACTGAGTGACTTTCGCTTTGGTCGCCATGTAGACGATGTTAATCTCCATGGAGGAACTAGCTCCATACACATCACTGTGAATGAACTGGTTAGATCAATGCTTACAATACACAACCTAATTAAATTCACCCTTTCAAGTTGTGAGAGGACGAATTTACGAGAGGACATATGAGAGGAAGTCACATCATCAGTTTGCCAGAAGCCATTCAGTGGCAGAAGAAAGTGCTGCAGTGAGTTCAGGCAAAAACAAAACCCTGATTACACCATTCTGACTGTAAAAAGTAGTGACAGCATCATCCTGTGGGGATGCTTTTCTTTAGCAGTACTGGGAAGCTGGTCAGAAATGGAGCCAAATAGAGAGAAATGCTGGAAGAAATCTACTAAGAGGATTTATAAGAATTGAGATTTGAGAGGAGGTTCAACACTTAAAATATAGCCAGAGATATAATGAAATGGTTTAGATCAAACAAATATGAATGGCCCAGTAAAATTCTAGACCTAAATCCCATTGGGACTATGTGGTAAATGTTAAAAGTTGTTGTTTACACAACTTCTCCAGAGTTTTATTTTAAAAAAGCAAATTTAATAAAATGCTGTGAAACTTATTTCACACTTCAGCCAATCAAACAAATGTAAATTTTAGACAAAATTAACAAGATTAAATTCAAATAGAGTTTCGAAAGATGTATTTCATTTTTAAGGTAGGCTATCCAACCTTATGAACCCTGGTTCATATGTGAAAAAGCAAGTCCAGCTTGTCATCCCAATTATTGCCCTGGTGCACGACTCAAATGTACTTAAGTTTAAGGTCACCAACTTCTGCCTGATTTTCTGGTTACGAGCAGATTTCATGATTCCATCAGTTACAGCAACTCAACCCCAGACTATCACAGTACAACCACCGTGTTTCACTCCCAATAAAGTAGTCTTCTCTGAAATGCTGTTAGTAAAACAGCAGATGTAACAGAACACACATTTCATTATGCTCCACTTTTTTTCCTATTAATTTTGTGTCTTTAGTACAGTGTGTTTTCCCAAAAGTTATCAAGATGTTTTTTGGGGGGGAGGGATATGAAGCTTGACCTTTGTGTTCTGTTTGGTCAGCAGTCATTTGTTTTCTTAAAATCCCCCCATAGAGTTCCTTATTGCTACATTCTCAACACTGAGCTTAATCCTTCCAGACTGATGAATGATAAACAGTAAATAGACTGAACTTGTACAGTGCTTTTCCGACCACTGAAATCACAAAGTGTTAGATGTCAATGACTTGCTTCCTATCTGTTTGAGAGATTCTTTTGATCAGGCCACGGTGTCTTGCTTTTGAGATCTTTTAGCCTACTCCAGGTCAGATTTTCTTTAGAAGAGTTTCTTGATTCTACAGGTCCGATGGTGATCAGACCTTAGTATTGAGACAGAAATTGATCTGATTGTTGGTCTATTGCATAAAATGCCAACAAAACTTCAGTTAGTGGCTTTAATATAGCAAAATGTGAAAAAGTTCAAGAAGCACCATAAAGCCCGGTTTAATCCAGTGACATCTGCTATGCTGCTAAGCCTTGGTGTTTTCTTTCAGTCAAATTATAAACTTGCTTTCTACTTTCAGTCCCTCTGGTATTATGACAAACTCTGATCAGAGGTCAATGTTTTCGAGTATGAGGAAGGATGTTGTTACAAGCTAGAGAAGACTTCATCAAATCAAGATATTGTTATTTCCTTGTATATTACAGTAAATGACGACAACTCCACAATGCTGCATTTTGGGAAATTAAGATAACATGGATGCCAGAATAACTCATTGAATCCCATTACTAAGAGCCACACCGAATAAAGTAAAATACCAGGTGCACAGAACTATCTCAGTCCTGTTTAAAGCTGTTTTCTGTGTCGTTTTGTATATTGATTTGCTGTAGTGCGTTATCTTGTGAGGTAAAAACATACAAACTAAACACTTTAATTGTTACAATGAAATAAAAATGAGATTATTCTATTGCCTGTGTGCACCCTTGCAGCACTGTGCCAAATGTGCATTTTGTGTGTCAAAGGCATTATTTTTTATCAGCAGTAGATCAAATTTCAATTCAATTTATTTGCATAATTCCAATTCACAACACTTTGAGACACTTTAAAAAAAACAAGTCGCATCTTATTAACGGTTGAAAGTGAAAATACAATCACTACAAATTAAAAGAGAACATAATTGGAAACTTTGCTTTCAAGTAGTTCAATTCAAGCAGCAATGCTTACAGATAAAACATTAAAGATTTTAAATACATTTTTATCCAACTCAGAGGAAACCACCAGAGACATGGGAACTTTTATTTAAGGTATTCTGTGTATTCTGGTTTAATTGTTAGATTTTTTTTTTTAGCTGGAAAATAAATTACTAGGAACATTTGTCTCATGTATTTTAATACGTCTATAAAATCCAGCTTTTATTTACAACATGGAAAGAAATGCAACATTAATGAGGATTCATATGTTGTGTTAAAGCTAGTCTTTCAGAAGTTTGTGTGCTTTGATTTTATTTTCATTTGATATGCGTTATTGCTGATGAATATTTTATAAAAGCGTCTTCCAACAAGAAGTTCTTTATTTACATAATAAATCAGTTCACACTCGTCTTGAGGCTCTCCTAGTGGAATTGTCCTTCCAGGTTGTGCAAGTTCTCCCTCTGCTGGCCGGAATGTGAAAAGGCTCAGAGTTTGAGGTTGAAAGATGGAGGTGATTTCAGCGTTTGTGAGCATCCCTCTGCTCTGATTGGTACAGCAGATACTGTATCAGCTTTGTGGGGAGGTGAAGGTCAGGAATCCCACCCAGCCTGTGCTTCCCCACAGTTTTCCTGATGCATAGCCGGCACAGTTGCTTTAAAGGAGACACTGCTGGGGTCATCAGAGAGGGGGTTTGATTATGTGCTTACAGTCCCAGCAGTACAAAGGGCGTTGGACGCCCACACATCTCTGTTATTTCACTCTGTAACTGTGAACCGAATACCTCCTGTCTCTCTTAGCAGTCGCCCCACTGGGCTGTCAGGAGGAACCAGGTCCAGAGGCCTCTTGCTCTCTGAGTTCACCAGGAGCCGGTCTGCTCCGTGGTCGAGGAGGGCAGAAACCAACTCAGGGCTGGACAGACGTGCAGCGATGTGCAGGGGAGAGTCACCAGAAGTGCTCTTGTTAGGATCGGCACCTGTAATGGGAGAGGGAAGGAGTTTAAAATAATTCACTGCACTCCATTGTAGCATTTTGATTTTTTTTTTTTTTTTTCACGTTTGCAATTTTATACGAGATGATTTCTCTTATCTTGTGGGACTGGATATACATGCACACCACACTTTTGATACTGTCCATTTCATTTAAACATTTCGTTCTGTTTAGGGAGAGTAATTGTTCATTGATGGTTACATGTCTGATGGAAATTAAGTGAAAGTTACTTGATAACTTTCAAAGAGATAATTCAGTCATTTTTAAACCTTCTCATTCAAATGCAAAAAAAAAAAGAAAAAGAAAAACACTTTCTGCCTCATTACAAGTTTGAATTTCATTATTTTGGTCCATCATCAGTCTAAAGCCGTAATGAATGTTTGTGAGAATAAAAGTTGCAACCCGACGCCTCCTCACCGAGCTGAAGGAGTTTCTTCACTGAGCTCAGTTGCTGATTGGAGCACGCAACATGAAGAGGAGACCCTAATGAATCAATATCCTGATCCACGTCTGCTCTGTACTGAACAAGCGCTTCAATGCACTCAGGGTGACCTGGGGAGAGAAACAGAGCCACTAAAATGAGAACTGATACAGCTCAGATCATCCATCCATCCATCCATCCATTTTCTGTTCACCCTTGTCCCTAATGGGGTCGGGAAGCTCAGATCATCAGCTTCCAAATATGTTTGACACTCCTGCATTTATAAATCTCTCTTTCTCTCTCTCTCTCTCTCTTTCTCTCTCTCTCTCTCTTTCTTGCTATTTATGCTAGCATTGACTAAGCTCAGCAGAGATTATGCAAGCACATTCTATGGAATGTGACCTCTAACCCTTAGCTGCAGCCGAGTGGATTGGAGAACTGGTCGGGCTGGTGCCCCGGGGGGTCGCTCCTTGCTGGAGAAGCAGAGAGACGCAGGTCACATGGCCCCTGGCACAAGCTTCTGTTAATGCAGTGTGTCCGTCCACAGTTGTGTTGTTAACCTGAAGTTGAAAAAAAACCCAAAAAAACAGCAATGCACAATGCAAAGCCTCTGCTTTGACGTGCAGCGTCAAAGCAGAGGCTTTGCACAATGCAAAGCCTCTGCTTTGCATTGTGCATTTTGCTTGCTAATAGCTACATTTGCCTGCGTGCTGCTATGTGCATTTGGTTAATTTCTCACTCATTTCAGTCGTCTTCAGGTTAAGCCTAGCAATAATTAAATATCGCTGTTAGCATGCAAGAATTACAGGCTTTATTGAAGAAATTCTGAAGAAAAAAAAGTCATGAAGTTTTAATTTGACGATGCTTCCTGTTTTATTCTTTCTCATTTCTGTGGGCTGTAAAAAAAACTTACATTTGCTCCGTTTTCCACCAGAAGCTTGGCACAGTTTGTGTGGCCTTGCAGGCATGCTCCATGAAGGGGAGAGACTTGGTCCAGCGTGTTTAGATTTACACATATTCCCTGTGAACGCACCAGGAAACATGAATTTACTCCCGGAAAGTGGCTGCACAGACCGTGCCTTGCAAAAGTATTCATACCACTTTTGACACAACAAAAGTCAATTTATCTTAATGGAATGTTTTGTGATAGACTAACACAAAGTAGTGCATAACAGTGGAAAGAAGAATGAGACAAATCAATATAAACTTGTATTTATCCTCTATACTTTCATACATTAAAAGTCAGTGCAATCACCTACATTGAGAAACCACTTAATTAGTAAATAGAGTCCAAATTTGTAATTTCTTCTTTGTATTAATACAGCTGGTATAGGCCTTTTGCTTGATGGATGTCGTTCAGCTGTGCAGCACCTGATTCGGCCACCGTTTGTTGGAAGATGTGCACAGTGCCACAACTTTATTTGTTCTCTAAGTCATATTATAAAACACTGTCTCAAGCTCCAAAATCCCATCGATGACGGATCAATTTGCCATCTCAAAATGGCTCAACTGTAAATATACAAACACATTTTTGTAGGAAAAGAGGCAAGCATCAAAAAACCACAGTTCACATCAGCCTGACAGGAAAATGTGCTGATTGCAGGATCATAGTATGGGGACATTTTCCATCAGCAGGGACAGTGAATTTGGTCAGTGTTATTGGAAAGAAATACATCTGCAGGTCTGCAGATGCAGAAGTAAACATGTCAGATACAGGAAATCCAATCAGTGGCAAGACTTGGAAATTAATGATCCATCTACCGTGTCTGAACAGGAGCTATTTTACGTAGCGACAACTACATCTTATAAGTGTGGACTAGAGTTTCAATCTGTAGATGTGCAAAGCTAGTAGAGGCATGCCCCAAAATGCATGCAGTTGTGTTTGCTACAAAATGTGGTCTCACTAAGTGTTAACTCAGAGAGTTAACACCATAGACTTACAGAAGTCCCCATAGAGTTCCACAGTTATTTCTGAGTGTAATATGAAAAAGTATGCAAAAGATCAAAGGTACTGTAAGTAAGTAGTGAAAAACATTAAAGCTTTGCAGCATTATCACAAACTAACGTTTGAAATAGGAACGTGCGTCCCGCTGACACAAATGAGAATTTCATGCAGCAGAACCTGACTAGAATTTTAACATTTTAACTGCAGAAGTTAAACTTTACCTGAGCAATGAGTCTTCGCAGACAGAGAACGTTTCCATTGAAGGCTGCATCGTGAATCGGAGACCAGTCGGCTTCAACATCTTCATGTGAAAAGCAAAAAGTTGCTCAGACTTTGAAGTGAAATACATGTCTACTGTAATAACATATTGAAAGTGTTAAACTCACCACTCATCAAAGGATTGGAGAAATAAACAGCTGCTGCTCCTGGACATGCTGTGTCTGGCTGTGTGTCTTTGTTTCCATCAGACATGCTTCACCTGATTTAATGTCCTAGTTGTCCTTTTGTCACACTGAAATATGTTTTTGTCCTATTGTGAGAGCAGTTCTTCATGTTTTCATGCTATTTCCTTCCTGCAGGAAGGACTGTAATGACTCAGCTCTGACCAATGGGAGTGCAGACGGAGAAGGGGAAGCAAGTTAAGCCTGTTGGTAATATTTTTTGTTGAAATTTGACACCCGCTCATCCACACCCATTATCTCTAGCAAGTAACGTGACTATTTTCCTCTGTTGTGTCTGACTTAAGATTTTAAATTTAGGTAAACTGGATCCGTTTAGGTAAGTAAAAATGTTAAACTACACTGTAGTTTTGTTTTTGGCTTTTTTAATGTGTGTTTTCTGATTATAAAGTCATTTCCTGTACAGAAATTTCAGTTCTCTCATGTCTTTTTTTACTTTGAGTAATTTTCTTTAGCATCCTGATACTTCAAGTCAAAACATAATATATTTAATGATCAGCAGGAACCAGTGATTCTCCAGTTTTGTATTTACATTGTTTTGATAAGGGAACCATGACTGACTTAGCAGTAATGGCTAGGCTAGTGCTTAGTATTTACAGATTAGGACCCGCAGTGACACTAGTTTAACATTAACCTTTAATGGTGGGGAATAGTTTAACAATTTATAACCCAATTGAACATCTATTCAACCACCCATGCAGTCATAACAAAATTATCAGAGTTTGTGATGTCATCATATAATTTCCAAAATGGAGGCGCATCTGGTCAGGTGATTGTTTTGGTTGCTAAGTGTAAAATTGAATTTGTTAAATAGCAACAACATTTTAGTAACATGTCATAGATTACACTTAAACTACTTTATTTGCATTTTTGGACATATCTTCCACACTTTCTTTTTATTTCTGAGTTCTGAGTCCAAATTTGGCTGTACAAAATGTTGATCATGTCATCAGTCATCATTTTTAGTTTAACAAAGAAATATACAAAATTTATAATTATTCTATAATAACAATATTTCATTTATGTGTGTTAGCAGTCTAAAAAACATAAATCTTGATGTTAATTAAATGTGATATGTTGATTTTTTTTCTGTGCTCTACACAAAAAAGTTGAAGACACAGCGGACTGCAGACTCTGTTTCATGTGTTTTAGCTGTACGTAAAATATTCTCACCATTATTGCCTTGTGTTCGCCACCTAAGAGTTCTTTAGTGCTACTGTCCTATTACAGAGCATGCAGTCCAGCAGAGGGCAGCCACAGAGAGCAAATGTTCAGATTAAGTCAAAAGTCTAACTGTCTTGCCCCTGGGTTTAGTTAATCCCTGGCAGCAGGCTGCAAGCCAGACACACAATTAACTCTGTGGCGTGTCACGGAAGGTATGGATTAGAATACAATTGTACCAGCTGTATGAATGCCCTCTCTGTTTTACTGATTCTTTGAAGGTCCTTGATGCTTTGTTTCAGATCTCCAGCCAAGTGAGCACATCTAGCAGCTGACTTCTGTTGGATCAGGACAGGGTGTGGGGTTGCCTGATGCACACATGCAGGGGTAAGCTGACCTTAGCAGGCAGGGTGCAGCTAATGTTCACCCCTGCAACAGAAGAACATAATTTACGCTACATGTATTTTTCATTTTGAGAGTATCACATACTACAGGAACTACTGTTTACTGTTTTTTTAAGCTCCTACTCCCCAAAATAAGTTGTATGCAGCACTATGCAAAAGTCTAGATTCATCCTTACTTTTCTTATGTGCTCATGTTGATGAAATAAAACCTTGCAATCTTTTAAAATGATTTAAGCCTGTAGTTTGTAAAGATTTCGGACATTTTTCTTTGAGGGACGATGCATATCTCAGGTCATGTTACAGTTCATTTAGGGTTTTTTTCCCGTTACAGATGCATTTTTATGTAAAACATAAAAATGTTTCTTTTAAACATAGTCAAAAGAAAGTCTATAGAGCTTGACTGACATGAGGATGACAAAACTTATGAATAGTGTTTTGGCTGCATTTATGTATAAGCTATAGACCCGCATGCGCACATGATTTCACGACACATATGACACATGCACATGACCACAAATCCCCATCTAAAGTGATCATGTGTTGGCCCAGTTCTTATCCAGTTTTAAGCATGCATCTACAAAACATAAGTGTCTCTTATTTTAATTACTGTGGTGAAGGGAGTGCCATCTTATTTCTATTTTTTTTACATCACGAATATTAATGTTTCAAAACAAACTGGCTTTCTGTATGTGGAGAAAAGCATACAGACAATAAGTTTAAGATGGCAGAACAACACTTTCTACATTTGCAGTTTGTCTGTCACCCCAAATCTTTTGTGATATTTTCATTTCACAGGTTTTGCTTTTCTTTTTAAAAACAGAAACCACACAAACAGAAAAAAAAAAAAAAACGATGAGCCCATGCTTGGGCATGTAGACACTGAAGCCAACAGGAGTGGCAGATTAATTCTCCGCCGCACTCTAAAAACTGCTGGGTTATTTCTTTGACCCGAATGCTGGGTTCATGCTGCGGGGACAAAACCAAAAAACTACCAAACGGCTTTCTGAGTGCTGCAGAGGAAGCGCTCTGCTTCGAAACAAAGGAGCTGGCTATTTACTTGAAGTGCAGAAAAGTGGACATACATCCGGTTGTGATCAACAGGGCATGAATGGAGTGGCTCTCTCAGTCTTTGGTTTTCTGGAACTGGAGGATGATCGGCTCTGGGGGGGAAATACCAAGCAGCTGCAGAAAAAGAAAGAGCAGAGACTTTACCTCCTGAGGGTCTTCAGGAAAAAAAAAAAAAAAACATGTTTCACAAAAGCTGTTTTAGCCTTCTACCACACTCTATTGAGAGTGCACTGACTTACTGCATGGTTCAGCAGCTTCCCAGCCCCAGAGATGAAGGCAGAGACACTGATTGGCTACATAAAGCCAATCAGTGTAATTTCAGTTTATATCTAACTATTAAATTCTGCATTTAATTGTATTTTTCCTGAGTCTAATTGCATAAATGTTACTCAATTGGAATGATAATGACAACAAAGACATCCCATCCTGTCTTAAAGCAAATATTGGGTCAGAAATATGAAATTGTCACTTCTACTCCTGATATGACTCTCCTTGGGTTAAAAACCTTACTCAGTATGCTGCGTCAAACCCATAAACCAAACTTTTTGTTTTAAATCAACCTAGATCTGGAACCTTATTCGTTTTTAACCCAGCAGTTTTTAGAGTGTATTAACAAAAAACATTCAGTTCCTAACAGGGAGTGAAGCAGGCGAGTCTGGGCTTGAAATGTACAATTGTCAGATACCAGGCATGCTTTATTTAGCCAAACACTACAAGACGACACAGAATACATGAGCCTTTATGAAGCATAGGTGAGGAAGGCATTCAGTTAAAATGTATGTCTTCCCACTAAAGTATTTATATCCACTAAACAATTCATGGTTTTCATCTTAAAATCCTCTAAAAATGTGGCTTCACATTCAGCTCTTTTAACTCTAATAGCACTTAAATTTATCTCTACTCGGCCTAACTCCAGCATATTTAAGCTCTCTCTTACATAGATCTGTTAGTTCTCATTCTTTACGCTCTCACAACATTTTTCTTTTGCATGTTCCACGTGTTCGAACTGAAAAAGGGAAGCAAGCATTCAGTGTGTTGGCTCCCGCAGCGTGGAATCAGCTCCAGACTGAACTCAAAATGTCAGAAATGATTTCATTGGATTTATTCCGAGCGGTTCTTAAAAATAGGCAACAAGATTCTATGAAACCGTGTTACTGCTTTTAAATTGTTTTTCTATTGTTTTACACTTACGTATATGTTTTAATTGGTTTTATTTTGTAACCAGGTTGCTGTGTATTGCAGACTTCTGCCCAGGTCCCCCTTGAAAATGAGATCCAGATCTCAACGGCGTTTACCTGGTTAAATAAAGGAAATTAAAAAATCAAAAATTAAATAGAACTCACTTAATTGTTAGAGAGTACATTTGTGTGTAATTTAATATAATTGTTATAAAATATAAACTAGAACATTTTCAAGAGCCATGTTCAAGTCATCATCTGATGATAGAAAACGTGTTTAACACAACTGCATATCTACTACTTAAAGTGACAACCTTAGCATGGAGAACAAATAATCACATCCCACAAGCCATTTAGGATAAACAGCAAACAGATCCGGTATAATACATTATGCGGTCATGCCCTTGCACATGACCAGTGAAACATGGTGGTGGCAGTATCATGCTGGACTTGAGATTTGGTCTGAGCCGTGTTTACCTTTCAGCAGGTTGGCACCAAACATTCAGCCATGAATACAACCAAACTGTTTAGATTAAGTGCTATGGCCCAGTCAAAGTGCGGCTGCCTGGAGAAAATTCAGAATTTTAAACATCGCAGATTCTTGTGACTTATTTATGTTTTTTATGCATGCGTTGATAAAGTTAGGCTTCACTTTTGTGACTGTTTTACTCCATTTGAAGTTGATGTTATTATTCGACCTTTACATTGAACCCCTACGTTAGTCTGAACGAGCAGAGCGGAGGGAGGTTAAACTTAGAATTAAAGAGAAAACTTTAAGTCTGCTTCTGCCGGCTGACATAATGAGTCTCTTTCATACAACAGCCCTTTGTCGGTGCCTTGCATTGTGCGGCAGACTTAAGCTACAACTTCAGGGATTAAACAGAAGCACATGATGATTCAACCCCGTGATTTGTCGAGGAGAGCTGCCCTCATGGACTCAGTCATTTCCTTTTTCTTTTCCTTTCCCCTTCTTCTTCTTCTTCTTCCTCCTCCGAACATCGTCTTCTCCTCCTCTCCCTCCTTCTCCTCCTCCTCTGCGTCGCCCCGCAGTCCGTGATGGCCTCCCCGCGGCTGGAGACGTTCTGCTGCCCGAACCGGGACGCTGCCACGGAGTTCGCCGTCTCCTTCCAGCCGGTCCTGTTCGGGGCTCTGAGTCTGGGCAGCGCCGCTCTGAGCCTCGTGTTCGCTGTGCTGCAGGTTCTGCCGAAGCGCAAAGGATACAGGAGACTGGGACAGTACCCTCTGCCGAGGCCCGCCTCCTCCTCCAGAATATTGTTCATCATCAGTATATGTGACATACTGGGATGCTCAGGTAAACGAATCAATCGTCAAAAGCAGCCGATTTAGTTTTCTTTCTTTTTATGTATTTTTTTTCTTATTATTTTCTTTAGTCTAAGGGGAAATAAAGGGTGGTGGTGAAGGAGCTGCTTTTTCACAGCGTGGTTCTGGGTTTGATTACGCACATGAATAGTTTCTTTTAACCCCTTTGTTGCCCAACAGAAAAGAGCATTTGAAAACTTTTGTATGTCACCCTTATAATTAAGTTTACTAATTAGTCACAACCCAGAGGGTCTGAGGATGTTTAGTTTTACATTTTCCTCATCAGAAATAAGTTATGAAAAAACTAAAAATCTACGGGCGAGAGGCGGGGAACAACCTGGACAGGTCGCTAGTCCATCGAAAATAAACACAGCAAAAAAACAAACTAACAAACAAAAAAAGAAAACAACAACAAAAGAAAAATTGCAATTAAAACAGCTGGGGGGGGTTTTGTGGGTTTTTTTGGTCAAAAACCGATTAAGTAAATTATATTTATTTTAGGAAGTTAGATTTTTTTGCCTCTTTTTTATTATTTTAAAAGAAATATGTAGAAAGTTTGGTTTTTTTTGCAGCAAAGTACATATTTTTTATGTACAAAAAATTCATTTATTCCAAAATTGGTACCATATTTGTCAACTATCATATGGGCCGGTAGGAGGCGCTGTTTAGTCCAAGCACTTCACTATCTACATGTTTTTAGTTTCCAATGCATTTTCTTAAGAGCACACTTGTTAAGTAAAGAATTTAAAATGGACATAGCAGTGTTTAAGACTTTGATTTTGAAAATCCCCCTCACCAGATATACACCATTTCATTTAAGAGCATTTTATTTAGATATTAAGAAGATTCCAAACCAAGTGTAAACTCGGGCTCATCATCCTTTTTGATGACAAAACAGTAAAGCGGCTTATATTAAAATGTTGTATTCTGAAAAGAAATGATCAAATAAAATGGTTCCTATTTGTTTGTTGTTCTTCGTTTCTGAATTTGGAAGAAATCTAGTCTGCTTAAAATCCAAACAATCAACTAAAAAACTGTAAGATGAACAACTTATGAGAAATAATAATACTACTACTACTACTAATAATAATAATAATAAACAATCTTCTTGCCATGCTTGTGGAAATTATACAAGCTGCAAATAAACTCTACATAAATGCATTCCGACACACTATTTCAATGTGTTAGATCAGTAAAGACTATTCTTTCCTCTGGAGACAATTTGGCAACATTTGTTAAAAATGAATACTATATATAATATTCCACTTGCCCCAGGCCATGTAGGGTACATAGCAAACTGATCTGGTATAACATGATATACCAGTGTTTATTGCTGTAAATACTCTTTGAATGAGTCACAGCTTTTATTTTAGTGCTTTTTTTTTTTTTTTTACAACGAGGGTTTGCCACTAATACGTTCAAAATGTTTAGATTTCTGCTGGATTTCACACTTAGGGTACACTGCATGCCAGGAGGACGTAAATGTGTTTCCAATGTGCATTTAAAACTGAGCGAGTGTAACAATATGACTTCCTTGAGGAATAAATAATCTGATCCTCAGCCCGTATCTCTCATCACTAGTTATAAAAATGAAATATCCTCTCATTTAGTGCTGCGAGGCTGTGAACTCCATGTTTTTGTAGTAGTTTATATACGTCTGTTAATCATTTCTTTTACAGGCAGCCAAACCCACCTGCTGCTCCCTCTGTATTATGAGTACCTGTTTTGGAAACTCCATTCGCATATTGGATGAGGCTGTAAAACTTGGCTTTCCTATTGCCATCGCAGACATAAACATTGTTAGATTTCCATGAGGTCAGATTTACAGCGAGTCCCTGCAGAGTGGCTGAGGAGCTGCAGATTGCAAAACCCAGCAGAAAAAAAAATAAAAATAAAACCGCTAAAGGTAATATGGTGCTTCACCAAAATTCCTTTGGAAATGTTGACAAAATGAAGAGGCGATTCCATTTAGCTTGTAAAAGAAGAAGGGGCAATGAAAACTGGCAAATTTTGATCAATTCCATTATATATTTTTACATATTTTCTTTCCAAATCAAATTTTCTTTTTGCTTCTTAAAGACGCAAGTAACGAACTTCTAAACAGTAAATAATGTTCAGTTGAAAATATATATTTAATTTTTTTTGCTGCAATTTTATTACAAATTTTATGTATTGCTTTTTAACAAAGACTTAAGCAAAAATATATTTAAGTGTATTTTCTCAAATATGAAAATTTTTGTCCTTTCTTCTCTTTATGCTGTAACAAAAGTAGAGCAAGTTGACATTAGCCGGATCATCTGCTCTGCTTGCTAGTCTGGAGTTTGCTGCTTAACAGACAAGCAGCTCGTAGCTTTGCTTTTATAAAAGTGACGGGTGACACTGCTTTCATTTCCGTGCCATGCCTGTCCTTGATTTTTGTGACCAGGACTGATCCGAAACAAGCGCACTTAGGCATCTTCTGTGAGTTCATCTTTCTGTGAGTGTGCATCAGAAAGTTACAGACATTCATGCTGGATCTTGAGATCAAATCCCTCATGTGGTTTTGCCTATTTATTATTACCAAAACTGGTGAAATCCTGGATAAAGTTAACTGTATTTAGAGATCTGGGAAATTTAAATTTTCTGAACAAATTAAGCCCAATTCCAGTCTAATCATCCATATTATTTTAGATTTCTTTTCCACACAAAAATGCATGTAGCAATCAATTCTTTAGGCTCCCTAGAGAGGAAAAAATAGGTCTCAATCCAATGCTTTCATGCAATAGTCATCATTCTCTCATGTGAGCAATAAAATTATTAATTATATTTGCTTTTTTATTTTTTTATTTTTTTTTTTTAAATACAGCCTTACTCTGGAATCATTTAGGATTTCAAGTATCGGTGCTAATACCTTGATTTTTACTAAAGCTTATCACACCAGGAGACTCCGACCCTCATGTATTCAGTCCAAGCTGTTGCTCAGCATGCAGAGGAAGCACAGCTCTGACATCTGAACTGTTCATTCATCACTTTTCCTGGCAAGAACATGAGCAGGTGAAGTCATGTGTTTCCACGTCCGGTGAGATCCAGTCACCGCTGTGGAATTAGAGCAGCACACAGACGAAACATGGAGCGGCATGCCTTCTGCGTTGCGTGAAGGTTCCAGGAGACCTCCTTATTTTTTTTTCCAGTTTCGCAAAGGAAATGGAAACACCCCAATAAAATACATCCGCTAGAAGCTCATATTTCCATGATGTTAAGCTACTATTAAAAGGACTCCCTGACTGACGGTAATTAATTCAAGCAGTAAACCAAAACAGCTAAGAAAAGCAAACACATGTTGAAACGCTAATTAAAGCCAGGTAAGTTCCACATGGCCCCTTTGTGTTTCCTCCGCTTCTCCTCCAGTTTAAGATTCAATGTGACTCTTCTCTGTTTCAGGGATTATTGTCAGATCCTCTGTGTGGCTGGGTCTACCGAGCATCGTCGAAGGC
Source organism: Brachyrhaphis terrabensis (assembly GCA_903067065.1). Classification (NCBI taxonomy): domain Eukaryota; kingdom Metazoa; phylum Chordata; class Actinopteri; order Cyprinodontiformes; family Poeciliidae; genus Brachyrhaphis; species Brachyrhaphis terrabensis. Next base: position 68,863 of record CAEGAG010257526.1, read on the forward strand.
ATCTCAGTGACCAACAACACGGATGTGTTGCCAGAGGCCTTCTGTGTTGGCAGCGCAGTAAGTGTAAAAGATGCTCCTTTGAACAGCTTCATGTGGTCAAGCAGCTCAGTTACACTGCAGCCACACATCATGTCTTTGGTTTATGCTTGAAAGATAACAAGGAAGTTTTTTTTTTCTTTTTATAATCACGCATGATTCTGGAAAATGTGGATGTCATGAGAGGTAATTTGCTCGAATCGGAGCTCAATGAGTAGATGGGAGTAAATTGTGTCTCAGTTTGTAATTTTGAACAATTTCCAGCTACCATGAGACTCATATGGTATGATTATCTCAAGTAAACATATCACTGTTTCAAAGTGTTTGCACAAAGAGTTAAAACTAAAATGTACAGAACAGTGTAATCTATCAAAATCAATCATCAGGATGAATTCTTCGCGTTCTGATGAGCATTCTCTGTTGCATATTTAAAGAAATAATGAGATTTCTGTATTTTTATCAGTATTATAATTCATTTAAAAACAAGAGCGCATCAGATTTAGAAAAAAACAACTAGTAATCAATCGCACAAAAATATTATGTTATTATATTCAGGATAAAAGTACCCCGAAAAACACTCTGAAGAATAAATAAAATCTTAAAACAACAAAGATACCACACCAACGCGGCTTTACACACTAATTAAAAGGGGAAATTTCAACTTGGGATTAAAAGTATTAATTATAACGATTAATCTAATAATTACCAGGAGCTTATGAGGTTCTCTTGAATGCCTAAAGGAAGGGGTTTTGAACCCAATTTTGACTCCTAATATCCACTTTAATCTCAAGTTGGAAAGAAAAAGATATCAGGACCAGGACATGCTAATCAGCTGAGGGACGATTAATGCAAGGAAAAAAATGTGTAAGCAACAAGTGGGGGTGGGGCGGTGTTGTGTTTCTAGAGAAAACTATTTTTCAAGCAGAGTAAACCTCATAACCTTCATGAGGGGCAGCTTTATCAGTACCTTTTTTAAACATTGGCATGCTCAGGCCTAATTGGTTCATGGTTAGTTGCCACCAAATACAACAGATTTTGTGCTTTATAAACTATGAATTTTGCTGATAATTATCCATTTCAATGTGTTACAGATGTGGATCCAGCTGTTCTTCAGCGCTTCGTTTTGGTGGACTTTCTGCTACGCCGTGGACGTCTTCCTGGTGGTGAAAACCTCTGCTGGGATCAGGTTCTTTTGAGCTTCACTTCTCCTTCCTTCACGGTTCATTATTACCTCCAACCTTCCTCCTGTAGAAGACGGGACGAAGCAAGAGAAAAAATAAACAAATAATCCAAAACTGAGAAGCCCCCATTTACTTTCAGCTCTATATGTAAGATGCTTTTCTGTCCCTTTCTTTCACTCCTTGCTCTGAGTGAGGAGCTGTTTGATGACATAATAATAGCTGTTCTTGTTCCTCTACTCTCTTGTCAAAGCAGCATGTTTGTTTCTTTTTTCTATGAGAAGAGAGAAAAAAAGAAATACCATCCACAAGAAACAGATCTGCAACTTGTGCTGTGAGTCCAAGTCTCATGACTTTCTCTCCTCCCCCCCTCAGCACCATTGTGCTCTACCACATGATTACATGGGGTCTGGCTGTGCTGCTGTGTGTTGAAGGAGTGGCCATGCTCTACTACCCATCCATCTCTGAGTAAGATACTTTTCTGTTTTCCCAAAGATAAATCAAAATCCCCTTTCAGTGTTGCAGCTGAAAGCCATGAGAATCGTTTGTCAAATAATCTTTCTATCCTGGAGAACAATAAAGTTACTGATTGAATGATCCAGGATATTTTTTCTAATCTTTTTTCCACACGATCTACTTTGCATAAAATGACTCCGGTGACATTCTGACGGTAGCAGAAGGGAAAGGTCTCACAGCTCTGGTTTTGTTGGATTTCTCCTCTCCGCTTTCAGTTCAGTTGATCACAGTATCCAAAAGATAGTTTCTCTGTACTTTATTTTTTTATCTTTGAGAGATGCCTGATGAAATAAAATAATTTTAAATCTAAATCTGACAGGGACTGAATGAAATTAGACTTACATACTTCTTTAGATGAAATTATTTCCCTATTAACAAGATTCTTGTAAATAAAGAACATCTCTGTTTTTAGGCAGCTCTTTTGAAACTGGGTAATATTTTTGACCACTTGTCATCACTTCATTTCAAATAGACGATTTGGAATCACTCTCATCATTTAGGGAATATTTCTGGGGACAAATTAGTGGATTACTAGAAATAATATATATATATATATATATATATACTGTATATAATTAATTTATTTATTTATTGAATTAATATTATGGTTTTTACCTCTTTTAACAAATCAACTGTAGACTGACTAGACTGTATAGCCTTGAGTTAGAATCATATATGTTTCTACAGCACATTGCATTTCTATTTCATTTGCTGTGTGGTTTTTGTCCACTTCTTCTTACTTCTCATTCAGATTTTTTTTTCTTTTTTTTACCGATATTTTTTGTGTTTCTGTGAACATTTTATTATTCTGGAAGCAGCACGTCAGATTAAATGCAACTTGTCAAAACAAATTATTTATCCCACTGCTGAATGAATCATGTTCCCTCTCCTTGTGCAGCTGTGAACAAGGCCTCCAGCACGCTGTTCCCCACTACATCACCACATATGCCCCCATGCTGCTCGTCCTCATAGCTAACCCCGTGTTCTTTAGCCGGACCGTCTCTGCAGGTTGGTTCACCTCTACCAATTCACTCTCGCACAAGTGGCAGTGCATCATAACATATATTTGCAAGGAAAAAAATAAGAAATTTCTGATCTCTCCACAGTGACATCTTTATTAAAAGGACGACAAGGAATCTATACAGAAAATGAGAGACGGCTGGCTAACGAGATTAAAATCCGATTCTTTAAAATAATGCTTGTGTTCTTTGTTTGGTAAGTTGCCGACCGTTACGGCTCCACTAAGATTTTCACCTCTGTATGTTTAAATGGACATTGTACGATTATCTTCAGATATCACCCCCCTCCCAGCTTAGCTCAGTTTATGTAAATGGCACCAAATTACAACAAATATCTTTTGAAGACGCTTCAATCTTTGTAAGATTCGATCTTCGTTCACGTTGGTACATTTTTTTTTATTACTTTAGCTGGGCTCCAAATATCATCAATGAGTGCCTCCTCTTCTACCTGGAGATGCAGCCAGATGTCACTGACAACAGTCTGAGAAACATCAGGAACGCAGCTCTCACCACATGGTTCATCATGGTTGGTTGAACAGCAATACTAGAGGCAGATAGCTCATGCTTTTTCTATGATCATTTAATTACTTTTATTTATCGTGCATCTTACTTTTTCAGGGCATTCTGAACCCAATGCAGGCTTTCCTCAACACCCTGGCCTTCCACGGCTGGACGGGTTGGGACGTGGACCTCAACCCGCAGCGGAGCAGGGAGCTGGCCTGGGACTCGGGCTCTACCTCGGTGCCTAACACGGCCGGACAAAACCCGGTGGTGGGAACGACTCTGCTGTACCAGAGTCACGTTCAGGAAGTGCAGAAGAACACGATAGGAAATGGACAGCAACACTCGGACGCCATCAGTGTCCTCTCTGAAGGTAATTGGCTTGCCAGTGGTGCAAGCAGCTCGCCAGTATATCAGGGCTGGTGATGCGCATGAACAGAACGACACATGAGCATCGTGTGCATGCACCTTTGCAACATGCATTTGCACCACAAACATCTTCGCTTAGAGAACATAAACGGTTAGACTTTAGCGATCCTCACCAGAACAAAAGACAGTAATTCATTTATTTTATTTTTACATCAGTGTTGTTGGTGACCTCTGTTGTGCAACGTCTATTTTTGACCTCAACATAGTGCAGCTGTAGCATGAAACTACACTCCTCAGGGATTTTATGGATTGTCTGTAAATAATGATCTGAAGTGGATGAAACATTAACGGTCTATTTGGTATGTGGATGCACAGCTGAGAGACGTGTTTGTTTATTGTGTAGTCAGTGACTTTGTGACTTTCCATTCAGGGTTGTTAAGCATCATTTAGAGATAATCAAATGATTAGCAGAGAGCAATGGGGGTGGAATGGTAAATATGCACATAAGCAGGAAAAAAATTCCCATATCTGCAACTAATGCAGTCGAATGCAACAATCCTGTGATAAATATTTGTCAAGCTTATATTGTCAATCGGTTAAAAAAAAAAAGAAAAGAAATCCTCTAGTGGAGGATACAATGCAAAATCTGACTGACATTTAAGTGGAATAAAGTGTTAGTTGAGACTTTGCCTACCACAATCAGGCATGTTTGTTGTATTGGACTGCATCAGTTTTAGCTATAGGCGTGCCTTGTGAACTTCCACTGTAGTGTATGTAAGTGTGAATCTACTGAAAAGATTGCTATTTTCATTCCAACACTGCGTGTGCGCCTTGTCTTGTCACTAGCACCTCTGACATCTTAAAAATAAAGTTATTCTTCTGAAGGACTTATGGTTTTTATTCATTCGCTGAACTAAAAAAAAAAAACAATACTTGAATTTTAACTACGTTTTATGTAGGGTTTATATTGTGTGATACGTTTTAAGTGTGTGCAGCAACGAGTAATCTGCCCCTATTTTGTCTTGCTAGGTTCAGAGTCTAGTACAGTTGAAATCCACATTTCCAGCGAGCTACAAGGGGACGTAGATGCTGACGGAGAGTCCTTGGAGAACTCTGTGAGACACTAGCTGGCCTCATCCACACTCCAACTCCCTCCCCTTTTACATCGTATTAGTTTTTAGAAGTTAGACCTTGGTGGTTTTAGTCAAGTGTTACGATGGCAACTGCTTTTGAGAAAGCTGCTCTGACACAGTAGATACCATTTTCTGTTTTTAAGACCTTTTTTTTTTTTTTTTACCTCTAAACATGTTAAACCTTCAGCAGTATTTATAGGGTTTCTTTTGCCGATCAGCTGAACAGCCCCAGCAATTTTTTTTTTTTTTCCTATAGTGTAAAACTTGCAAAACAAACTGACATTTGTTTTATCTAGTTACAGATTGACCTTTAATGCTGGAGGAATCTTTTTTTTCCCCAACGGGCAAATTCTTTCAGCTTAGTGCCCTGATCTTGTAAAATGGATCCCATCAATAAGCTAAGAAGACACTACAAATTCTTTAAGCTTATCAGTGTTTTTTTTTATAAAGGCTATTGTATTTCACACTATCAGTCTATGTATTTTTGCACAAATCTCTCTTATGTCGTATTAAATACCTTATAGATTTGTTGTTTGCTGTGAGTGGTTGTGAAAGACTGCATTGTAGAAGAGCAGAACATTTAATTATATTAGTTTGTAAACAAATCTAAACCAACCTGAAGGATGAATCCTCAACCTTTACATTGAGTTTCTGCACATTTCCCATGGTCGAAGTTTATTTAGAACCAACTACAAAGTATGGAATTAAAATAAATATATGTATAAATACACATTTTGAGACTGGGGACAAACTACATAAGTGGCCTGACAGAAACAATTTGAAGAAACTTGAGGGGGAAAAAAGTAGTAGTTGTAAGTGAAATGTCAAAAATGTGTTTGTGTGCACTGCACTGTTCATAAGTTAGAAGACAAAAAGACAGAGGCATGTTGTCAAATATCAAAATATAGTAATTTATTTGAAACAATGAATGACTTCAAAGTTTTGTCTTGGAAACAGGTGACAGCACCCTTGATCAAGGTAAAAGAGAGAGAAAATAGCTGTCACCCCATTTTTTGGGCTTCTTGGCATGCCAATAATGGTCACTCCCCCCACAGACGCAGCCCCATTCTCAGTCTGACACAGACAATAATGGCTCTCAGAAAATAATAATAAAAAAAGAAACAAAGAAAGCTTTGCAACACCTTGTACAATCCAGTCATTAAAGACATTAAAAAGAAAGAAAGAAAATAAACATTGGAGCACTTTCAACCAAAGCCAAGCAGTTGCTGAATCCACCATCACAAAAAGTGCACTTCATGTCGATGTAGCAGAAAATGCTAACAATGTGAAAGATCATTAACAAGAAGGCAAAAAGAAGAGGAATATTCTGCGGTATTGAATCGCCATCCATGTCACAGGAATTTCAAATGACCAAACTTAACCGAGTGTAAAATAACGATAATAAAAAGGCTCTTTTGTTTCCAGCAGGACTGTTTCCCCCCCCCCATGAACTCTACTCACTGGTGGAAATGTTGTCCAAATAGTTCGTTGCTAAATTCGCTTTAAAGTGCCACTGAGGATCTGTGGTGCTGCTAATCAAGCTGTCATAACTCATTTAGGTCAGGTCGATTCACTAGCTAGTTGGATTTATTGGCAATAAGGTGTCAAATAAGCTGAATCAGCAAACCAAGGAGACTGATGACTGTTCCCTCCCTTATTTTGGACAAGTTAACCCTCTGAAGGCAACCAGCAAACAGCAGAAGACAGATTAGGATAATTAATATATCTCACCATATCATTTTTCACCTCATTAAAAAAGGAAAGTTGCTGTATACAGCTGACCGTGTTGAGAAAGACTGTAATAAAAGAGGCTGACATGCACTTTGTTGTCACAAACTGAGAGCGAAGATGCAACGGCTCTCGCCAATAAAGAGCCCCTGTAGAGAACGATAAAATGTACTGTATATAAACATATATACACAGTATATAAGTCTGTGTTTTCATCTGATTTACACATCTTTACATTCTTGAAATTTACATCCAAAAAGGGAGAAAGATTCTCTTTGTAAACCACAACTTTCACATCTTTTTTTTTTTTTTTTTAAACAAAATGAAAATCTATCCATTTCAAGAGAACAGGCCGTTTTAGGGCGTCAGGATGATTACTTGGCAAGTTTTCCTCTTGTTGACCTGCTGTTAAAAACGAACTAGGAGCTACCTCGTAACGGCACATTCAATCTGACTCTCAAACGTCCGTCTGTGGATAATGTCAAACAAGCAACAGGTATTGTGGAAACTTCCTCCTGCGAGAGGAGAAGTTAGGCGCCCCGTCACCTGACAGTGGCAGCATTGCAGTGATGATAATCGGTAACTTTCATCCTTCTTGCCTGCTCGATTATCTGGACATAGAGTTATATTTCCTAAAAGGAATTATTAGCCCAACACCTTCCCTTCGCATTTTGTTGCTTCTCCCAGCCCAAACACCTGTCTCTCATTTTCCCTTCTTTCTGTAGAAAACTTGACTCATCTTTGTGTTTCCACCCAGCCTGCAGGGACCCCAGCACGTCCTCATTAGAAACCTTTTAATATATGGATTCATCCGGGAGGGAGTCAGATCCACGTTGAGGGCTTAAGCCAGTTTCCATCCTCTCTCAGGCTCATCGGAAAAAACACGCATCAACAAACATTAAGGTGCAACGAATTTAGTTGGTGTTTGAGCTGCTGCTGTCATCTGGTTAAGGTCCTGTGAGGGGTTCTTCTCAGTCCACCTTTGCAGCCCTTCTTGAGCGAGGAGAGTGCGTTTTGCTGATGTCCGAAGAAGGCAAATCTCAGCGGTTTCCAGGATTCGTCGTCCTAGTAGGAGGGCTATTTTCGGAGATCGAGAACACAAACCTGAAAAGGGGAAGAATAAGGTGCAATGAAAACGGTGTTGAAGAAATATTTTATTTGCAAAGACCGAACCAAAGCCTGGGTGGGTGCCTAAAAGGATATTTTGTTATACACAGTGATGAAATTCTTGGGGGGTTTTTTGTATTAGTTTTGAGGATTATCAGATGCAGCTAACAAAAACCCAAGTATTTTTTTGTGTGTTTTAGAAAAGTAGACTACTCTAAATCTATTGTTATGTTCATGCTGTAGTCTACATATAAAGTTGTCGGCTGTCCAGGAGAGAGACTGTAAATTCCAAGTATATTCATGGGAATTTGAGTGGAAGAAAACAAGCTTGGTAGAGAAAATGTAAAGTTTCCACAGTTAGCAATGACGGATCACATTTTTGTACCTTTTTTTGCACTTTTTTTAAAATTAATTTTCCATTAATTGTACTTAGATAAAGCAAACCACTTTTGCAATTACCTTTTAGATTTTAACCTTCTTATGGAAGGTGTTAGTGAATGTGTGCTAGGCAGATGTCAGTTCAAACCCCTCACAAAGAAGTGTGTAGGTCATAAAAAGGCAGGAACAGAACATTTCTCTTTTAAAAGATCCTTATCGCACTCCGGCAATGTATTAATTTTTGTCACTAAAAAATGAACTTTGTGATGCAAAATTTGGTGTGTAATGAATATTGCATCAGTTTCACTTTTAAAGTGAATTAGTGACAAATTAAGGCTTCAATAACACAGAAATTTATTGACACGCCCCCTTAAATAAAACCGAAGCATACCGAGCCGTCTGATGCGCTGGCTCCAACTTTATCTCCGGTGCTGTTCCAGCACACCTCAAAAATGCCACCAGTTCCCCTGTAGCTGTGGACCAGAGCTCCAGTCTGAAACAGAAGCATCATGAATAAGAACAAACCAATCTTGATATAAAACTCGTTTCAGCTGCCGTCTTACCACAATCCGACTTACCATGGTGTTCCAAATGTGGACGCACTTATCGAAGGAGCCGCTGGCGAGGTGTTTGCCATCAGGACTGAAGGCCACGCTGTAGACAGGCTCCTGGTGCTTGGTCAGGGTGTGTATACAAGCCCCTCGCTCGACGTCCCAGAGTCGCACTGTTGAGTCAAAAGATGCACTGTGTGGGGGAAAGAATAAAACATAAACATCTGAGAACAGCATTAAAGTTTCTTCATTTTTCTTGTGACAACACCTCAATTTTTGTATTTTGACGTTTATTTTTCCTTACAATTTAATAAAGCCAATGCAGAAGCTGTAGATTGTGCTTAAAGCTGTGGCTAAATGCTAATATGTTGAACTCCTACAGAATAAAAAATATATATATACATATATGTGCAGGTGTTCTAGGTTACCTGGCAAGCATGATATTAGAGTTGGGGTTATTTGTGCCCGGCCCGGTGGGGCTCCACTTGATTGTGTAGATTTCTTTACTATGAGCTTGGAGGTCGTGGACACAAGTCTCCTGCTTCATACTCCAGATCTGTGTGTAACGGCAACAACATATGAATACAAATTATCTCTCACGTTTGTTGCCTGCAGCTACTAAGTTGGAAAACTGGATTTACCTTTAAGGTCATGTCATCTGAGCAGGAGGCAAGCAGCATACCTGATGGATCCCACTTAATGGCGTTGACCTCATTCTGGAAAACACAAAGCTCATTAGGAAGGGCGGAGATAAGGTCAGAAAAGTAACACGGGGAACGCTGCTCACCGAGTGACCCTGGAAGGTCTTGAGTGGCCGGTCGCTGCCAAGGCGACACACATGGATGCACATGTCTGTGCTGCAGGAGGCAAACGTGGTGTTGTTCTGCCAGTCAACATCCAGCGCAGGGGCTGTGAAGCATTTGCGAGCATAATCGTTAAGAGTTTGGCATGTTGGTGATCTCACACTATGGCAGAGTGTGAAACAGTTTGCATCTTGCCCACAGGCACATCTCTATAAAACTGAGTGAAATCGGTGAAAAGTTAGTTTATTTCAGGAATTAAATTCAGGTATACGACACTCAAACCGATATATTTAAGTGTTTGTATTGGTTAATTCCTAAAGCACAGACCACGCCTTGTGAATCTCCCTCAACCATTTCAGTAAAGTTTACTTCTCAATCTCCCCCAAGCCTGTGGTTATTCTTGTTGCTCGTGCCCACTTTCATTAGCCTCACTTTGTCCTTCCACTTAGCTTTCCAGTGATATGCTTGGATAACTGCAAGCTACTTAAGGAGCAACTTTTTTGTGAAGAGTGTCAAAACCTAAACCTTTCTGCTGGACAAGTCAGACTGTTCACTTTAAATGTTATGTTGACATAAAATAGCATTTCTGTATATAAAATTTTCTAAATTAACAGAAATAAATGCTTTAAATATGTCAATCTGAGTGTACTGATGACAACCACTGAGTTTTGCTTTTTTTTTTTTAGTTAAATTACTTGAATCTACTTCTGTATTCAGAAGGATTTGAATTATTTATGTTGGAAAGATTTTAATGTTTTGAATTCACAGAGAGCACACAGACCTGAGTGGAAAGGAAACTGCTGCTTGGCTTCTCCTGTATTTGCATCCCAAATGATTGTCGTCTGGAAAAGTAAAGATCAAATTTAAAAGTTAGGGGGGAAAAAAATCTACAGCAACAAATTCTTTAGAATTAGACATAAAATAGACTTATTGTCCAACTCGACACAGATTTATTGTTGAATCTCAGACTTGAGTGACTAACCATGTCCGTTTATAAACTTAAAAATGTGTGTAGTCGTAAAATGCATCAGGTTTTATTATCTAAACTCAACTTTGTGTAAGTATTTGTTAAGTAGATTATATATAAAACAGAAGTGAACTACAAATTTTGGAAGGCTCTTGTTACTAAAATGCTCAAACCACTGCTGTGGGATTTTTAAAAGTACCTTATCTACGCCAGCACTGAGAATACAGTTCCCCTTCTTGTTCCATTTGAGTGCAAATATGGGCCCTTTGTGCTGCCCCAAGGTGCTGGCTAGATTTCCTGCAGGATAAAAGGTACCTTTAAAATTTCTGAAACTGGATTGTTCACAAAAATGATTCAATAAACCTAAAGTCCAGAGAAACACAATGTGTGACAGTGATGGAGGACGCACCGTCCTTTGTCCATATCCTGGCAAATCCATCATATGAGCCAGTCGCCAGGAGAGTCCCCTCGCTCTGTTGGACAGACAGAAAACAACTGTTACTCGTCTGTGTAGCATATGGCAGGGAAGAGAGAGACGATGAGGATAACCGATCTGAAACCTACATTCCAGTCCAGTGAAGTGACGTCTTTGTTGCTGGGGACATCCTGGCCACCTTCTCGGATGCAGTGGCGGAGAACCAGCTGGGTGGAGCTGGAGCCGTTGTTCTCGTTCAGGTTCCAGATCCGAGCCGTGGAGTCGCCCGAGCTGAACAGGACACACACACACACACACACACACACACCAGACAGTTCAATGGTAAGATGTGCATTTTATAAACACACGTAAGTGTATGCACACTGTGGACTCATCTATCCCAGCTCCGCTCAGGATCCATGTCAGGAGAAATATGCTTACCCTGAAGCCAGCAGGTCACTGACAGGGTTCCAGGCACAGATGAACACTTCGGACTCGTGGCCTCGGAGAACTGTGGACTTACTGGCTGGTATCTCAACGTCCCCGTCTACCTCCATGGGCTCACTGTGGTTATCTGGCAATGCCAGGCGAGCAGAAAATGCTATCAGATACACACACATACTATAATAGCTATTACTATAGAACTCAATTTGCATAGAAACTCCAAAGAGACCCATCACATAGTGAAAAAGTCTCAATTGTGCTAAATTTGTTTGAAAAAAAGAGAGGTAGAGAGGTCTGAAACAGATTCCTCACGGTTCCAACCTGAGGTCCGCTGACAATATGTAGGTAATGCTTTAAACGCAAGAGGATGATGAAAAACTGAAACATTTAAATGAATAATTCTGATAAGAACAGTGATCAAATATCATATCAAAATTAAGCTAGAAATTTGTTCATGGCTGAAAAGAACCATGTGCTTTCACAGCAAATGTTTAAAGAAATGTTAAGTATGTGATGTATGCATGTATTTGAGCTTGTGTGTATAATTTTGGACCTGAGTGAATTAAAAAAAAGAATCCACAATAAAACCTCTTAAGCTGCGTGTTGTAAAATGATCCCATCCTTCACACAACTAATTAAAAGCCCTGAATGACACTGGAGCCTCTTCTGCCCACAAAGGTAACATTAGTCACAACACAGTTGTGTTCCTATCAACACCTGCAAATTAATTTCCAAACATTATCTTCTTATTCTACTTGTCCACCTGATCTCCAACTATCTGGTTTCCCTCACAAAAGAACTAAACAGAAACTACTTATTATTAAGGTGATCTATGACAAGCTAAGCTATTAATTTATGTCATATAGGTACTACATCTGATCAGGACATTAATTAGTCACTATTATAATTTTGCAACTCTTAAATAGTTCAGGTAGGATATTTTTGGGAAATGTCCCTCAACATATGACTAAATAACATGAGGGTGCAATTTTTAATCTTTATTAGTAGCTCTGTGTCTTTATGGGCTTTCAGAATGCCATCCAATCACCTAATTCTTTGATTCGACTTACTCATGTTGTGAGTGCCGTTCTCCTCTCCATTAACGGTGGCTTCTCCGTTCTTTGGTGCATTAGACTGGTTTCCTGAGGTTGAAGCAGAGACGGCGCAGGTGGCGTGTTGCTGGGCGAGCTTGTCACGGAAGGCCTGCTGCCGCGTCTGCACCACGTCGGGCATCACCGCATCGATAAGCGACAGGGACTCGATTGGCCGACCGTCGAAGACAGTACCATCCTATCAGGAAGAGAAAGACATTCTATACTATATTTGTGTACTCTGAAGTACAAGAGACATTTTCCCATAATTAATGCTCTGCAGGCAGAAATTAGATATTTGCCCATATAATATGCAGTAGTTGATGGACAATGTGATATTCCTCACACTTTTTGTGCAAATTTGTTTATTTGATGCAAGTACAAATTTTGAAAACGCACGCCTTATCTGTATTTAAAGGTAACCTCACATAGAGACATTTACAATGTCACAGGTATGTAATATACCTGTAATATAACTGATAGAAAATAAGACATGAAAAGTTTAAGTTATGGAAAAAAATACTACTACAAGTCTTTCACTATTGCTCCTAACGCAACAGCATCTGCTAGCACGCAATTTTCAATAAATGTTCACAAAACCATGATAATATTGACCTTTATTGAATTCCAATAACCATGAAAATAAAAAAGTTAAAAACATTTCCATTCTGTTACATTCCAGGTCCCTGCACTCACCTCATTAATACTGATTTCTGCCTCAACGTACTGAAGCCCTTTCTGCAGGATGGAGATGAGGGCTGCAGGGGGCACTAGTGTTCCATTGATGTTCGACTGACTGATGTGGCTCTCAATGCCAAAGGTGAATGCGGAATGGGTAAAACCTAAAAAAAAAAAAAAGAAAGACAGAAAGAAAAAAAACCACAAGATAAACACAGCACAAAGACTCAAGGACAAACACTTTAACTGAACAGGAATGTGAACTTACAGGTTATGTAATTTAGGAAAGTAAAGAGGCCTGAAAGACCTGGTGTTGAATTCATACATTTCTTTTTCACTGATAGTATGTGAACAAATTTGCACACAACTGCTTGGTCTCAGTCACTGTAAACACTAAACATCAGCAAGGATTTCAATCATTTATTTAATATCTCTTAAAGAGTACGCTCAGTAAACAGATATCAGTAAACAGATTACGTGCTTTGTCTTAACTGCACATTTTCTTACTGAATATACACGTTGTAGGTTATTGCTATGGAAATATTCTCTATATTAATAGGTTTTCAGCATAAACTGTTCACTGTGTAAACAAGACTTTTGTGAGACAAACCTGACTCTTGGAGGTATCTGTAGACCAAGAAATTCACTTCGTCACTGGTAATACTCATCTTAGCCCAGCGAGAGGGGGGAGGTTTGTTGGAAGGCTGAGCTCACTCCTACAATAACGAAAGAAAACACACAGTTTAATATGTGAATGGGCAAATGGTGGTTACAGAAGTGTTTAGATGTTATCTTATATGGCATTGAACAACTAATCTCTATCAAAATGAAATAAAACATAACCACATTTTGCAGAGGGCAGCTTGTCCTGACTTGTGCTCAGTGATGCAACATGTTCGCTCCAGTTCTTGTCTTGGAGCAGATTTTCTGCTTTAATCTAACAATCTTTGTAAATTCAGAGTTGCTTCTAATTGACCTAGTTAAATACAGCAGGGGGAAAAAAGCTCTCATAACACAAGCAGGATAATAAAGGCAAACCTTTTTCCAATAGATAGAGAGCTGCTGCAAACACTAAAAATTACAAAAAGAAAAAAAAAAAAACACCCAAATGTACATCCAGTTGGGAACGGCTTGCCAAGAACAAAGCAAAAACTGAGACAGGAGAATGAGTTGAGACATGCAGGTGTAAAACTGTTTCTCTGTCTCTCGCATTAGGAACAAATGGCAATACTATTATGCAGAGAACAAGTGTGGAGATACAAAGCGGTTGTGTCAGGTATGAAAACCACATGGCTGTCATTCCAAGAACTATACAGGCCCACTCAAGGTTTCCTCTGGTAGCATAGCAACAGGAGAGATCGAGCTAAATAGACGTGGAACGGTGTTGTCCCAATTACCAGTGGGCATTTAGCCAGAGGGGCTGAACATGTTGCACATAATGAATTATTCACTCTTTCACCTTGGTATGTTCTTTCAAATGGAGTTAACCTTGACTGCATTATGAAAACCATGTGAAGGATAACAGTAGTAAATAAAAGCTTACAAAAGACACAGTGTAAGAACTGAAACATCTACAGTAGTCATTTTCCAAAACTTAAAATGAAAAAAAAAAGGCATCAGTTATTGTTCTAACTAGAGTGAGTGCTGCTTGCCTGCTTCTTTAGTTAGTTAGCTCACACAGGGGAATTGGAAAGGCTGGCCACATCAAAGCTAAAGCGGCGGCTGCTACATAACATACAGCTGGAAATGTAATTAACAGGCAGCCTGAAGGGACTCAGGTCCCATCAGTATGGGACAGCAGCAATAATCCCTCTATCAGATGAATGCATGACACCACCCATTGCACAACCACTGCCATGACAATATCAGGTGCAACATATGTCTACTTTCCCCTTGTTCTCATCTATCCTGCCATCACTCTGACTTTTAGTATTTTTGGCAGTGTTATTTGTGTCTGGTGTGCCGTTAAGACTGCCCAACTCGCTAAATATTGCATCAGCAGAAAAAAATGCAACTTCATGACACTTGAGTTTTAAACAGTCTTTTGCAAATACAAAAGCATTTTAAAAGTTTGCACCAAGTTGTAATTGTTTTTCAGCAAGAATTTTGGGTATGCAATATAGAAAAGAGTGAGAGGGAGACAAGACGAATGCTGTGTGGTAGCACCACAACTGGACTAATATCACCTGTTAATGGCACAAAAAATTTACAAAACAGTAGAGTTTGCTTGATAGCACCCTACCAGTACCAACTCTAAAGATTACCATAATTTCCGGACTATAAGCCGCGGCTTTTGTCTCACGCTTTCAACCCTGCGGCTTTATACAATGATGCGGCTTATTTATGCATTTTTTTCCTAACGGCCGCCAGGGGCGCTCGAGCAGAACAGGTAAGAGTGAGACAGGGGGAATATATGTGTAGAGGAAGACGCAGGTTTAATGTAACTTAACACGTCTCAGTGCACAGGAGGAAGATGAAGACGGTTCTCAGTGACTTTTACCAGCCCTGTTAGTGCTGTGCTACCGTGTTGCTGCTGTGTTACTGCCGCGTCTCAGTGACTTTTACCGGTATGTTTTTTAACAAGCCCTGTTAGTGCTGTGTTACTACCGTATTGCTGCTGTGTTACTGCCGTGTCACAGGCACAGTTTGGAAAGAAAAGCTAAGGTATATTACTAAAACTTTGAAAACTCTTTCTGTGTACCGTCTGTATGTAGGCACATG